>OX235277.1:41028899-41191063 GCA_944472155.2 Trichobilharzia szidati | reverse complement strand
AAAGAGGTGGGGATATCATGAAAGGTAAAGAGGAGAATTTCTAGCCTTCAGAAGAGAGAGGAGAAAATATCTACGCATATATGTATGGATTTTTTCCCCTCTTATTATCCCATTTTTTTATCCCATTCAGTAAAAACAGGGGAGAAAAAAGCAAACAAATAAGACACTGCTATTGATTTTTCCTTGTTTCCAAAACAGGTTGTATAACGCTTTTTTTGTTGATAACATTATATGCCTATTTTAAGCAACAGGAAGCAAACTATGAGTGAAACTTAATTAGAGGGAAAGAGAGAGAGAGAACGCGTATGATACTGACTGGGGCTTTGATATCTTTATCCATGATGTACCTGTAGTCAGGATGATGTTCCCGAGGTGATTAGTACAAAAAATGACTTTCTTCAGCTTTCTTGCGTCGACAGTAATTGATGCTTTTATTATTTGTTGGTTAGGTATTTACATCAACTAATCATCTTCTCTATGATCACTTGAAGTCCTGTCTTCCTCGCTGCCCGCCGCTTTCTGACAACTTGTTGGTTTTCGCCTGAAGATCTTCCACTTTGTGTGATAATTAGGCAGGTTTTGTCTACAGATTGTCTGTATCCAAAAAGAACACGTTAGACGCTGTTCCTACCGTGACCAAACTTGAATTGAAAGTTCTTCTCTGAGATGAGTGGTGAGGTGTATTCGCAGAGAAAATCCAAAAGGATTTATATAATAAAATTCAGAAGCTCAACCAAGATATTGGGGCGTTTTTAAAGATAAAATCGATTCATAGTCAGTCAGTCAGTCTAATCACCAATCAAGGTTAGCACAAAGTAGATTCTGATTGGTTCATTTCTGTCTGGATCAGCTATTCAACCCACTTATGACAAAATTAACCTTAAGGAGAAGTGCAGGTAAAATCACTAAGTGTGTCCTGAGGTAAAGCTACAGATAGTGCAATATAGCTTAGTCACTTTTACTAATTTGGGTCCCACTCAATGGCTTGGTGTACAGCGTCACTTGTGAAGGTCTCATCAGCATAAGTCCACCGCATTCCCACTCCCCTCTGAATATATTTGTTGGGCAATACGCTCTTGGTTGGTTCGTTGCCAGAGTTCCTTCTTGATAATTATTTGTGGTTATGTAACCCTTTAAGAATGACAGCTGGTGATAGAAGTCTACAGAAATAGATTTCACCAACTCACCGACATACAACCTATCTAAATACTTACTCTCGATACTACAACCACTACAAAAGGACACTCAAAATATTGTCAGGAATTCATATGATTTCAAATCCCAAATAGAACACCGAGAAATTGATAAAGAAGACATTATGGTAAGCTATGATATTAACTCATTATATACTAGTATCCCCATTACCGAAAGTCTTGATATCATCTCCAGTCTTCTAGAATCAGATACAACGCTATCCCAAAGATGTCCACTGGACACCAGTCAAATAATTAAGAGCTTAAAATTCTGTCTAGAAAATAATTATTTCACATTTAAAGGGAGTTTATATAGACAGACAAATGGTGTTGCTATGGGTTCACCAGTCTCACCAATAGTCGCCGACCTTTTCATGAATAAATTCGAAAATAACATCTTTTCAAGCATACTCACTCCTAAAATATGGTTAAGATATGTGGATGATACTTTTGTAGTACTAAAACGAGATCTACACAATTCATTCCTGGAGAAAATAAACTGTGTATGTCCCAGAATCCAATTCACTTCGGAAGCAGAATCAGACATCGGTGAACTACCATTTCTAGACTGCCTAGTTAAGAGAAAGGAAAACGGACATTTTAGTATATCCATATTCAGGAAGAAAACCCACTCAAATAAATATTTAGACTTCAAGTCATCACACCCCATCAGCGCAAAGATTTCAGTTGTTTCAAGTCTTCTTAGATGAGCACACTCTCTGATAACCGACGAGAAAGAAAAAGAAGAAGAAATATCAAACATTACTGAAACTCTCAAGCAAAACAACTACCCATGGAACTTCATCAACAAAATCAACACAGACATCAAGTATGGCCGAAAACGCATCCCGAAAACATGGACATCAACAGTCGTCATTCCATATAGAGAAGAGACGTCAGACGATATCAGAAGAGTACTCAATCAGCTCGATATTAGAGTTTTCTTCAAAACATCAGACACACTTCAAAGCAACCTTGTCCATATAAAAGACCAAATCCCTAAAGATTCGCTATCTAATTGTGTCTATAAGATAAAATGCTTAGAATGTGATGCGATATACATCGGACAAACTTCTCGAGAAATCAAAATCAGAAGAAATGAACACCGTAGAGCATCTCTTCGACCGCCGAAGAATCCTGTTGAACTACAAAGACTTGAAAAATCATCAGCCATAGGTCTACATGCTATAGAATCAGGCCACAAAATTGATTTTGACAATGTTGAAATAATCCAGAAAAACTTCAGAAATCACAAAGAACGTTTAATATCAGAAGCACTTCATATCAAGTGGAATCAAAATTGCCTGAATAGGAATGATGGACTAAAACAGAATCTGACCTGGTTACAACACCTCCCTCCCCCCCATCAAGTGACAAAACCAACACGAATGTGATAAGCACTTTCATTATGTAAACACACGCTGCTTTTATAATCTCATACACTTATCAAATCCAACAATCTACACATGATGATTTTGTTATCTTTACCAATTCACCAACTTAACAACTAAAAATGCCCCAGACAGACGAACGATGATCAAGTTAGTAAACTTTTCTTTCTTTTTTCGATATCATAACAGACATACTATTACCTTTGTTATTTGGTATAGTTATCTTCATCGCTATTTTTACTTTCAATATGTCCCTTTAACTTGACCTATGTCTATTTTCTCACCCCCTAACTGTTTGTTATATATATGCTGAGATTTTGTAAATTCCGGTTTAATAATACTTTGATAAAGCTATTAGCATTAAATAGCGAAACGTCAGTAAAAACAATATCGTTTTGTTTTTCATTCATTGGGAAATACAAAAACCTTTATTATAATGAATATCATATACCCAATGCCCAAATTTTTTCAAACCGTTAAAAGTCAACTTGGTTTGGACATATATAACTTAATTAAAAACCGGATTACTCTATCAAAGCATAAATGTAACTTCTATAATCATCGTATTTTCAACGTACGCTGTCTACAAAGTGGAATTATTCCTAAGTCACTACGAGTTAAACCTCTTGAATATTCGCACAAATCCATACTTGCTGCAAATCATACCTCCAAGGTATTTTTACGAGAAAGAATACATAACTGCAACATCAAACTTGAATCTTATCGAACGAGAATCAAAAATATAGACGACTGTTTAACATTACTTGTTACAAGTCATATCTATGAATCCTTTCAAAAACTGTTTAATGAACGAGAATCTCATTTTCATAATGTCACTAAAAGAAGACAAATACAAAAATTCTTAAAACTCGAAGAAAAGAAACAACCAAAGAAAACCTCAACAAATGATATGAAGAATATTAGAGCCATACATAACATGTCAGACAAGATACTAACCGAAAGTGAAATCTCATTACTACAGAAAGGTCTGAATTTCAATATCACCAGAAAGCCATTATCGGTCCAGGAAATAGCACCTATCATTGAACCTGCTCTACAACAATTCACCAATGAAGAATCACAACCTGTTCGTCAAAAGATATCACACATATTAATGACACAACGAAACATACCATCTAATCTCAACAAACAAGAATATGAAGCCTTAAGAAATTTGAAGAAGGACAAAAGCATCGTTATAACGAAAGCCGACAAGGGAAATGTCACCGTGATTATGAACAGAACGGATTACGAAAAGAAGGCGATCGAACACCTATCTGAAGGACCATACTTACTCATTGAAGAGAAGAAGAAATCCGCCGAATTCAACAAAATGAAAATAAATACAAACAGAGTCCTTCAAGAAATGAAACCCAAAATTGGAAATCCTCTCTGGTTTAAACTAAAACCAAAGTCTTATGTACCTTCAAGATTCTACGGTCAACCAAAGATACATAAACCCACAGTTCCATTGAGACCAGTAATAGATTTCACCAACTCACCGACATACAACCTATCTAAATACTTACTCTCGATACTACAACCACTACAAAAGGACACTCAAAATATTGTCAGGAATTCATATGATTTCAAATCCCAAATAGAACACCGAGAAATTGATAAAGAAGACATTATGGTAAGCTATGATATTAACTCATTATATACTAGTATCCCCATTACCGAAAGTCTTGATATCATCTCCAGTCTTCTAGAATCAGATACAACGCTATCACAAAGATGTCCACTGGACACCAGTCAAATAATTAAGAGCTTAAAATTCTGTCTAGAAAATAATTATTTCACATTTAAAGGGAGTTTATATAGACAGACAAATGGTGTTGCTATGGGTTCACCAGTCTCACCAATAGTCGCCGACCTTTTCATGAATAAATTCGAAAATAACATCTTTTCAAGCATACTCACTCCTAAAATATGGTTAAGATATGTGGATGATACTTTTGTAGTACTAAAACGAGATCTACACAATTCATTCCTGGAGAAAATAAACTGTGTATGTCCCAGAATCCAATTCACTTCGGAAGCAGAATCAGACATCGGTGAACTACCATTTCTAGACTGCCTAGTTAAGAGAAAGGAAAACGGACATTTTAGTATATCCATATTCAGGAAGAAAACCCACTCAAATAAATATTTAGACTTCAAGTCATCACACCCCATCAGCGCAAAGATTTCAGTTGTTTCAAGTCTTCTTAGACGAGCACACTCTCTGATAACCGACGAGAAAGAAAAAGAAGAAGAAATATCAAACATTACTGAAACTCTCAAGCAAAACAACTACCCATGGAACTTCATCAACAAAATCAACACAGACATTAAGTATGGCCGAAAACGCATCCCGAAAACATGGACATCAACAGTCGTCATTCCATATAGAGAAGAGACGTCAGACGATATCAGAAGAGTACTCAATCAGCTCGATATTAGAGTTTTCTTCAAAACATCAGACACACTTCAAAGCAACCTTGTCCATATAAAAGACCAAATCCCTAAAGATTCGCTATCTAATTGTGTCTATAAGATAAAATGCTTGGAATGTGATGCGATATACATCGGACAAACTTCTCGAGAAATCAAAATCAGAAGAAATGAACACCGTAGAGCATCTCTTCGACCACCGAAGAATCCTGTTGAACTACAAAGACTTGAAAAATCATCAGCCATAGGTCTACATGCTATAGAATCAGGCCACAAAATTGATTTTGACAATGTTGAAATAATCCAGAAAAACTTCAGAAATCACAAAGAACGTTTAATATCAGAAGCACTTCATATCAAGTGGAATCAAAATTGCCTGAATAGGAATGATGGACTAAAACAGAATCTGACCTGGTTACAACACCTCCCTCCCCCCCATCAAGTGACAAAACCAACACGAATGTGATAAGCACTTTCATTATGTAAACACACGCTGCTTTTATAATCTCATACACTTATCAAATCCAACAATCTACACATGATGATTTTGTTATCTTTACCAATTCACCAACTTAACAACTAAAAATGCCCCAGACAGACGAACGATGATCAAGTTAGTAAACTTTTCTTTCTTTTTTCGATATCATAACAGACATACTATTACCTTTGTTATTTGGTATAGTTATCTTCATCGCTATTTTTACTTTCAATATGTCCCTTTAACTTGACCTATGTCTATTTTCTCACCCCCTAACTGTTTGTTATATATATGCTGAGATTTTGTAAATTCCGGTTTAATAATACTTTGATAAAGCTATTAGCATTAAATAGCGAAACGTCAGTAAAAACAATATCGTTTTGTTTTTCATTCATTGGGAAATACAAAAACCTTTATTATAATGAATATCATATACCCAATGCCCAAATTTTTTCAAACCGTTAAAAGTGAACTTGGTTTGGACATATATAATATATATATCATAAGAAAAAAGGCACAAACAGCGAAGAAAATTTTCTTTTCGACGATTCATTTTCATGAGCTGTACAATCGTAATTATAATTAACAAAGAAATCTTTAGACCAATCAGATACTGGTAAATTTTGTCCTTGGAAAATTGTATTACATAATGTAAGGTGTAAGAAGGGATGACTAATTGTAAGTTAGAAAGGAGACAGAAGTTGGCATGACGTAATAAGTGTGAGATAGTGAATAATCAATAATCTCGTGTAAAATGGACAGGAACTAGTGGAAAGGCTATAAAGTGTTTTTTGTATAAAATATGTATGAAAAACAATGTTATTAATAAACAGTAATAGAGTGGTAATAAAATGTGGATGATGGGGACAAAATGATAAAAATATTAATAAAATAAAATAATAATTAGCTATTCGTGATCTAAAACCGGACCTCTGCATACAAAAGCGATACATACATTCTCTAGCCTTACCATGGCCAGAGTAAAGTTCTTGTCACAATTTTGCTTCCTTCCTTTATTATGTAAGTTCACTATTATTACCATTATTATTTTATTTTATTAATATTTTTATCATTTTGTCCCCATTATCCACATTTTATTACCACTCTATTACTGTTTATTAATAACATTGTTTTTCATACATATTTTATACAAAAAACACTTTATAGCCTTTCCACTAGTTCCTGTCCATTTTACACGAGATTATTGATTATTCACTATCTCACACTTATTACGCCATGCCAACTTCTGTCTCCTTTCTAACTTACAATTAGTCATCCCTTCTTACACCTTACATTATGTAATACAATTTTCCAAGGACAAAATTTACCAGTATCTGATTGGTCTAAAGATTTCTTTGTTAATTATAATTACGATTGTACAGCTCATGAAAATGAATCGTCGAAAAGAAAATTTTCTTCGCTGTTTGTGCCTTTTTTCTTATGACTCAATATGGGAATATATATATCAGTCAAGTTTGCTATGTGGCCACCATGCCACTGGGTGGCTCGCCATCGCGATGAGCTCTGAACTGTTGTTACTAGATGGTTGGAGGCTACCGGCAAAAAGCCTTGAACCTGCGTTTTGTGCTTGCTGGCACTTACCAGTCTGCGACACGTGGTGGTCACACTGCAAACTTGACTGATAGTATTCACGTATTGGTTTGTAGAGATTTTTGTTTGATTGGTTACAGGATTTCATTATGAGCTGACATCAGTTAGAGAACCATTAGGAAACCTGCATGGAGTACTGCCAGACAGCTGTTTCGTCAGTCTAGTTTGAGACTCCTCATCAGAGTTCGAACCCAGGATCTTCTAGTTACAAGGCTAGCGAGCTCGTAGACCATTAACCCACTGGGACCCGATCCAGTGGCTAGCCAATTCATAACACATAGCGCGACCAATTCGCAATGTCTTTTTTTCGATGAGTAACTGTCCTCACCTTCAACCTGCTGTACCCTACTGGTCACGACTTCTCACTAGAACCCCAGGTAAACTACCTACCTGAATAGGGCTGCCAGTCGCTAGTGAGCATTAGAGAATTCAGTCTGCACTAAACAAAGCACTAGAGACATTACACTAGTTGCTGTCTAGTCTTCAATCAAAGTATCCAATATATTCTTACAGGAGGTCGATCGCAAGCCCGAATACCTCTGGGATAATGTTTCTAACTGCAGGCGGCACTGGGCCACACAGGTTCGAGTCCCTGGTAAGTTGCAACAAACACGAAATCTGAGTTACTGAAGGCTTCGTGCCGATTGCCTCCAATCATCTAATAACATTAATATATATGTATGCGAAATGTAGATGGATTAGCCATACTCTGAGAAAACAAACCATCAAGTGACATCACTAGACAAGCCATCGCTCGAGTGGAACCCGAAAGGGAAGCGGCGAGTTGGTCGTCAGTGCAAGGGTGACTTGGAGGCGGTCATGTGAAGAGGAGATGAAAACGTGTGGGCAGACTTGGAGCCAAGTGAAGACTCTAGCAGAGAACCGAACGCAATGGAGACGCACGGCTGAAGCCCTATGTTCCTCTAGGAATTAAAGGAAATAATAATAATAATATGTATGCATTCACACACACACACACAAACTGATTTATTAAAATTTGACACTGAAGCCTTAACTAGTAAGTTAATAAATAGATAAATTACGCTAGAAATCACTGTGCCCTATCAACAGTAAAAAGGACGACGAATTTGAGAATGGATAATGGCACTTAAGATGTCTCTAAACATCGAAGATGATACTGACTACCCCCCACCCCCGCCACCTCCGCTCTATAATAGTCAATGACAGTCAATCAGTGTACAGCTTATGACTACCACCCACTGCACTGCATTGTACTGTACTGTATTGTATTGTATTGTATTGTATTGTATTGTATTGTATTGTAGTGTGGTTCAATATATGCTCACTCAATTCACTTCACTCTACTTGTGTTCATATAAACAGATTTCCTTTTTTAGTAAAAAAAAAACAACGTGTGCTTATTAAAATTCACAATGAGTCACTTGATTTAGAGATTGAACACACATCATTAGTCATGTAGTTTAGTCACAGATTTGACACAGAGCCACGCATACACACACGCACTCACAGCTATTTTATTATTATGATTATTCGTTTGGGTTCCAGGTGGAATATAGAGCTTCAAAAGTACATCTTTATGTCACCCTTACACATAAGCTCTCATCTCCTCCTCCCCCTCCTCCTCATAAGATCTCCTTCATGCCACCCTCGAGGCGACGCCCAACTCGCCATTACCCAATCACCTTCCCATTCGAGGGTCTGGTGTGCGATGTCACCAACCAACAGTCTCCTCAGCGTGTGTATTTCTGATCTGTCTCTACTTTTTTCAACATATTTAGAACCATTAGTTCCCTTTATGAGTTTAGTTAGACAAAGCAATAAGAAGACATAATTTGTTTGAATCGTGTAATGTGCATATTTGCGCAACACATTTTGGACAATCTGATCACACTCCATGGACGTGTCACAGGAATATATATGTGAAATTAATAAAGAGTTAAGAGGTGAGAAAATAGACTACTTAGGTCAAGTTAAAAGGCTGCCATACTGAAGGTCAAAATAACAATGAAGATCACTAAGCCAAATAACAGAGGTTATAGTACATCTACCCTGACTGGTATCAAAACAAAGTTTACCAAGGAAGGTAGGTTTATTATGATGACGACGAATTGTTTCTGATGAACGCATAAAGGTGGTTCAAAATTCCTAATTTCCAGCTAGGAATTCCACAAACTTTAGGATAAGCCCTCCCTGCCTCAAACACTTTTTAAAGATAGATTTAAAAGATGTGTAAACATCAATTTTATGTCCTGTCTCCTCTATAATATGTTTCACAATCAGAGGAGCTAGGTCGTCGTCTGTTCTCACCATTAATGGGTTCTGGGGATTCTACTATTTGCTTCCGGAGCCATTTAAGAATATGTTCAATATATTTATTGACGAGTAGGCTGTTGATTGGTTCTTCCTTAGAGTTTCTTGTTGCTGGCTCTTTCCAGTCAGACATCTAATCTTCATTATGGAGTCAGTGAATGAAGCTACTGATAAAAGTCTGCAGGTGACTGTTTATTGTGACGCCCTAAGTTTCTGACGCATATACCCGAACTCGCTCAACACACATTTGTTAGTTAGGTATTAATGAGGTTATACACCTACCTCTGAATGGGGTTTCCAACCAATAATTTTGTTATTTACAAGAAAAATGAACTTCTAAGCGTTTATTTGCAGGGAATTTAGAAAACATCCAGTATTCCCAATATGTTTCACGTGGTTCTTTAACAGAAGTTAGTTCAAAAATCCAACTTTAAATCAGCAAAACGATCACTGTTAAGTAACACATGAAAATTAATCCAGTGCTCACTAGTAATTCCACTAGTGACTCCACAGGATGAAATTGCATCTATTTCTAGTGAGAAGTCGGGATCCACAAGGTTCACCAGGTTGGCATATGAGAACAAATACTCGCCGATGAGATTGACTGACGGTTGCGTTATGTATTCAGGAGAAGTTACAATACATGAGCTATTGGGAATCTGTCCAAATGGCTCGATGATCAATGCAGCTCACCTTGTAACCTCAGGGTTTCTGGGTAGGATCCCTAGTCTTGGGTCATGGGTACGTACTGATGAAGAGCCCCAAATTGGGATGAAACACATGTCCAATGGTCCCTGGTTTTCAATGACTCTCCAACTAAATTCATTTCATGACTGAATTTGAAAAATTATCTGACTAATCCGCCAAAGGGATCGATTATATTTTGAATAAACACTTTGAAATTACAGTTTATAATCAGCACCGCCAATGGTTGGTTAGAAGGTGACTTCTAACACCCCTTTAGTTCATCACCTCAATGATCTGAAATCATGTTATTCTGTGTGTGTTGCAGTTAGAGAGAGACATATCGCCACCAATGAGGTATTTATTTTTTATTATTCATCAAGACGTGACTTCATTTTTCTATTCCTTTACGTACCCAGTGAAACATAGGAGGGGGGCTCCAAGCTAGAGGCTTGAAGTTTCGGTAGCCGTGGTGTTGATTTTTACGGAATGGGTTTGCTAACCAGCCTCATGCCCAACCTTCCCTCTTTAATGAGGTAAAGCAGTGAGTCGGTGGCCGGGGATCGAACCCCAGACCACATGCGTGGTTGGTTTGGCAGGCATTCTACCGCTGTACCACCACCGACGTACAGACGTGACTTACATCCTGTAAAAATGAATTCAATACGATGATTAACATTCAGGATTAAACAGAGTAAGAATGACTACACACAAGCAAGATCACCCAGTGTACTCTGTTGATTACATACACTGTTGAGATTTATATTATGTTATTATTTCCTTTAATTCCTAGAGGAACATAGGGCTTTAGCCGTGCGTCTCCATTGAGTTCGGTTCTCTACTAGAGTCTTTACCTCGCTCCAAATCTGCCCACACGTTTTCATCTCCTCTTCAAATGACCTCCTCCAAGTCACCCTCGCACTGACGACCAACTCGCCGCTTCCTATTCGGCCAGGTTCCACTCGAGCGATGGCTTGTCTAGTGATGTCACTTGATGGTTTGTTTTCTCAGAGTATGGCCACCAATCCACCTCCATTTCTTCCTGCATATTTGTTTCACAATCGGTTTCTGGTTGGTTCGCTCATCGCCAGAGATCCCTGTTGCTGATCTTTTCTGGCCAGTCATCTGATCTTGAGTATTGAGCGAAGACAACTGTTGATGAAGGTTTGTAGTTTGTTTGAGATGCTCTTTATGACGCGCAGTGCAAGTCTCTGATCCGTATAGTAGCACTGACTTCACATTGGAGTTGAAAATCCGGATCTTATTTTTCATGCTGAGTGCTGTTGACCTTCACACAGACTTGAGAGTAGCGAAAGCTTGTCTTGCTTTCCCGATTCTTGCTTTGATATCCTCGTCAGTTCCGCTGTCTGTTGAGATTTAATCTGTATTATCGACCTATTATATATATATATACATGTGTGGGCAATCTATCCGCCAGCATATAGCAATAAAAAAAATTAGAGTTAGATGAGACACTACAGAGATTGAGGTAAGAAAAAAACTGAAACAACCAACTTACACGACTGAGCAATTGTTGATGTCAGTGTACCATTTAAATACACTTCCCAGTATTTCACTTTCAAGAAACGATTAAATATACCCTGTTCAGGTTGACAACTGACCACAGCTTTTTGCCTTGGTTTAATCGGGAAAGTGTTATAGATAATCTTCAAATTTTCATCTGGCATAGGAACTGTTTTGTTTTTGGAAGAGAACAACAAGAAAAACAATAATTCAATCAATAATGACCGGATAAAGTATTAAAGTAAAAAAGGCTAATGTGGTGCGCGTGTGTGTGTACTAATTAGGTGTAAGATTTTCGTCAACCACACACATAGTCCGGGGTTCGATCCCCGGCCAACACACTCCGCTTAACCTCTCTTTGTCGGTAGTAAGCCCAGGAAAAAAGGGAAAGTTGGGTGTGAACCTAGCAACAACCCCAACCAGTAAAAACAACTCCATTGCTATGAAATTTCCAGAGTCTAAGTAGAACAAAAAGGAATGAAAAAAAACTGGAGTAACCTCTTAGGAAAAATCAATAATAATCCATATGTAATAGATAGGAAAATCGGTGTAGAGGAAATGTATCAGGAGGGTTACAATTCTGGGGAGGACCGTGTGTCGATTGATGCTCACCAGCCCCACACACACCAAAGGTCCGGATTTGACTTCCAGTTTAGTTTATTTGCCTGTGATAATTCCGGGACTAGAAACACTACCCCACTGCAGAAACTTCTCAACTTCAAGCTTTGTATGTTCAACTTGGAATGAAGAGAAATAAAGAAAGAGACACGAAGAACAAAATATCTCTCATACAAAATAGCTAATAGTATTAGCCAATAACGCCGTCAATCTTGTTCCCATTACTAACAATGTTATCTCTCTATCTTCCCACATTCTCTCTCTATCTCCACACACACCCCCTCTACATTCAAACTCACACATACAGATGTTGACTATTTTCCAAGTAGAGTACCATCTGTCAATGGTCAGTTTTATAATTCTTCCAAAAGAAAAATTATTTTTCTAAGAGAAGACTCATTATCTTGAACTGTCAGTCAATGTGTTAAAACAATAAAGGTGTGTAGATTCCCCTCCTCCCCCCACAAACACACATACACCTCGCCACCATCACCACCACCACTTTGTGAACAAAAACAAATATTTAAAAGCTATGTGAAAATGTTAGATTCACATAGCGTGATATACAGGACAACCTATATGACAGTTGCGTGTTATGAGAAGTTAGCATATGAATTATCATTATCATTATTATTATTCCCTTGGATTGTAGATGAAACATAAAGCATCAACAACACATTTCCACTTTGTTCTATTCTCTACAGTCGTCTTCAGCTGCCCCATGATTGCACATAGTTTATCATCTCCTCCTCCAACTCGCACGATCTCCTCCATGTCACTCTCATCCTATAAGTATGTAAGTATGGTATGTGCTTTGCACCGTCTAAGTGCAAAGTACTGTTACAAGATTGACAGGAGCTTGTACCTGCACTCACTCTTCCAGGTGAACCACCTGAAGTTTTCGATAAGTTCGTGTATATGAGTAGTTGTGTGGGTGCTGGCAGAGGTGTGATGGACGAGATTACCAACCGTATCATGAAAGCTAGGGTGGCATACGTCAACTCGAGCCACCACCTCTGGCACCGTCGCGACGTTAGTCTGGCTGTGAAAGGTCGGGTATGCAGTGCTTTGGTGAAAGCTGTTTTGCTCTACGCCAACGAAACCTGGCCTCTCCGGGTGGGCTGAGGACGCGAGGCGACTCTGCGTGTTCGACCATCGTTGTCTCCGCAGGATTGCTTGCGTTCGATGGCATCATCGCGTGAGTAATTCTGAGGTTCGGCGGTGTGTGTTTGAACACAGTGGAGATCACCATTCATTGAGTGTTGTCATCTGGAAACACCAGCTCCGGTGGCTTGGACATGTGCTGCGAATGTCATCCCATAGTCTTCCGTACAGGTCTCTTTTTGCTAGCCCTGGGACGGGATGGAAAAGGCGGAGGGGTGGTCAGTCCATGACGGGGCGTCGTGGGATGAAGGATTTTTGTGCTAGATTAGCATCGGTTGGTGCGTCACGACTCCCTGGTTGGGGTCCGCGAGATAGCTCGAAACGTTATAGGATATGGCCAAGAATCGTAATCAATGGCGAACGCGTTGCAATTTCCTTCTTTCTTCCCTTCCTGTTGATAGTTAACGAATACTGTTTGAACTTGTTAAACATGACTGTTTTCCTTCCAGATGAAGTTCTTTATCCGTTTTCTACATATATTTTTACTTTTAATCTATGTTGTTTTATTATTATTGTGTGGCGCATCTTTCTTGGTGCCATTTTGTACCAAGTTTTTTCTGCGTTTAAATAAATAAATAATAGTTTAGCTGACATAGGATGGATCAGATTGGAAAAGAGTTGGCTAGTGGTGGTTAAACCAAAAAGATGGCTACATCAGTCAATGAAATCCACAACAGGTAGTTTAAGCCAGCCAGCCAGCCGCCATGTAGGGAGGTGTAGACTTCCTGACTGGCTGGTTGGGGTCGTCGGGATGGTAAAAACTAATGAAGGTTGGAGAAAATCGGTACGATATGGTTCAAAATAGTTGTCAATGGATGGCGCAGATGCATTCGCTCTTTGTGATTTATAATATCCAATAAAATTATATTGTCCTTCCATATTACTATTCTTTCCCCCCTCCCCATACTTGTGTTTATCATCTCTCTTTTGAATCTTTGTTTACTCTTTACTTCCTGAGAACTGTCGATAAAGACGACAGTTCAGTCAGACAATACAAAGCTCCCGTTGACGACGAAACTCTAAGACTTAGTATGAGATACCGTTTAAAAAGGCAATGATAATGGAAGCAGAAAACAAAAGACACCCTGCCTTTTCTTCATTTCACCACAAACTCGCCACCCCACTCTTTCTGTTTTTCCTTGCCTTACCTTGATGAACAACCATTTTACGTGACCTGGCTTGACCAAGATAATTTTCAGCTTGACAAAAAAATACCATTCGCATTGTCGAGGAACGTGTAGCTGTAAAGTTTAGCCAACCATTACCGACAACAACTTGACTGTGTGAATTCTGTTTGATATTATCGTTGTTATTATTATTATTAGTATTAGTATTGCTAACACCATTGCTGACACCAGTATTTCCATTCATCTGTTGACCCGATGAAGATATACCTTGATCAGCTTGAGGAGTTTCTCTTTACATAAAAAACCAACAAGAGATAAATTATTAAATATACATATGTTATTATAACAAAAACATAGATACTACTGGTTAATAATGCGATTTTCCATAGTCGATTTATGGAAAAAACAAAATAATGTTTCGAAGATCAGTGAACACAGAATATTTCTCTTCCGGTTCTACATTTATGTGACCATAATAATTAAAGAATCATTCACAAGTGTTGGTTTGCAAGGATTTGACTTGACTACTTACAGGATATCATAATGAGCTGACATCGGTTAAAGAACCATTGGAAAACCTTCAGGGAGTACTGGATGACTGCTTCGTCCTGGTTTGGGAGTCTTCATCGGTACGCACCCATCGCGTTTCGAACGCAGGACCAAGGCCATCTCGATGTCAGCTCATGAGAAAATCCTGTGACCGACCAGATCCCTGTAAAAGAATACTGGCGACTGGCCCTATTCATCTGGGTAGTTACCTGGGGTTCTAGTGGGAAGTCGTGACCAGTGGGGTAGAGCAGGTCGAGTGTGAGGACAAATACTCGCCAGCGATGACACTGGCTAGTGCCAGTCGCGCTATGTCGTGAATTGGCAGGAGCTGGATATCATGGACTGGTCATTGGGTCGGGTCCTAGTGGCTTTAATGGTCTACGAGCTCGTCTGTTACAAAGACTTTTGCTGAAGTTAGGACGTCCACATTTTCCACTCTTATTTGGTCACATGATCGATTAGTTTCAGCGTAGATTTCAACACAAACCGACACCGATTGAAAACTGAGCAGCTCTGGACAACTGCTTTATCCTTGTTTTTGACACTCCCTATCATAGTGACAACATCTGTGATACTGAAGACGATTGAGCGAACAAACAGTGGTGGTAAGGTTTTGAAGGAAACACCCAGCCATCCAATCAAGCAAGATCTTACGAGACATGATATCCAACTTTTTCTAATCCATAAAATAGATGAATGAATCACCTGTACATAGATACTACCCATTTCATAGCCTAAATGTCATGAGATCATAAATATGCCCACCGTTGAAAAGTTTCAAACTTGGACGAAACAACTCCTCAGTACTTTCTAGTTTACAACGGACCTTTCAACTATTGTTAGGTTAAAATGATGTATACACCGAATTAAAACTGTTATATTTTGTTAAGGAAACCAACTACTGGGACTCATAGTATGATATTGATAATTGAAAGTGAAACTTTAGGGAAAGGCCTGAAGACATACTGCGATTCGAATGAACAGTTTTCGCAATTATTTAGTCCCTTACTCATAAGTGTTTAAATTACTGGATGTGATATACTTATTTCTAGTTTGATTACAAGTTAACGTCAGTTAGAAAACCATTTGAAAAACCTGGGAGTACTGGAGAGCTGTTTCGTCCTAGTCCGGGACTCTTTATCAGCCCGTACTCACAGGAGTCCAAGCCCAGGACTTTCCGGGTACCTATGGTTTTGTTGAAAGGTTGCAACCGGCAGAGTCCACCAAGTCAGCTAAGGGATCAGTTACTCGCCCATAACATTGGCTGGCGGTTTCGCAACATATATCGCGAATTGTCAGAAATTAGAATTCATGCACTGGCCATTTAACTAGGTCCCAGTGGCTGAACAGTCTACGAACTCGCCTGGCAACCAGAAGGTTGTGGGTTCGAGCCCCTGGCAGTAGGTGCGTACTGCCGATAATTCCCAAACTGGGGCGAAACAGCTGTCCAGTACTCCCTGCAGGTTTTCCAATGGTTCTCTAACCGATGTCAACTCATGATGAAATCCTGTAACCAATCAATCAAATCCTTACAAACTAATATTTGAATATCAATGAGATGCTCACTGGTGACTGGCCCTATTCACATAGGTAATTACCTGGAGTTCTAGTGGGATCTCGTAACTAGTAGGGTGCAGTAGGTAGGACGTGAGGATAAATACCCCCCATCGATGACATTGGCTAGTAGTGGGGCCAAATCACAAATTGGCAGAAGTTGGAATTCATGGACTGGCCATTGGATTTGGTCCCAGTGGCTTAATGGTCTTGTAACCAGAAGGTCCTGGGTTCGAACTCTGGCGGTGGTTGCGTACTGATAAAGAGTCCGAAACTAAAGCTGACGAGACAGCTAGCTGTCCAGTAACCCCAGTACTGGTTTTCCAATGGTTCTCTAACTGATGTCAACTACTCATGATCAAACCCCAGCAAAGCAACACTTGATTCTTGTTTCTATCACCAATAAATTGAAAATATTGTTAATTGTCCTACTATCCGTCCGAAAACTCATTACGCTCATACACTTAATTCGATACACGACACATGATACTGTTACAACTTAATATAGATTAAATGTGTTCAATGTGTGTATGCGTTTGTTCATATATCATCAATCGATCAATAAACAGGTGAACTAACAGAATTTTATATTCGTAGATGATTTATGAATAATTGATCAATTGATCAATTTAAACCAGATGAATTTTTTCTGTTTATATTTTAACCACACAGTTACGCACACACACACACAGAGGCATGAGATATGACTTAATCATTCTGAGTTGCAAATTGTTCCAATTGTAGTTTTTTTTTCTTTCGGTTCACTATACGAAATATACACACTTATGTCACAAAGAACAGTTTTGTAGTGACTCATTCAGTCCATTAAAAAATGAGCCTACACTCACTACTACTCAAGTACATACATTTTTCTATGCACTATGGCATGAGTATAATTGATGTTCAAAGTGTCGGATATTGCCATTATTATCATCATTACTTATTTCTCACTCTCCGAATGAAACATACGGTCTAAGAGGCAAATCACCAATGAACTCAGTTCTTTCACATCACTTTCAACCGACTCTACGATTGCCCACAAGGGCTTTCATTTCCTCTTCATATTGATCTCCTCTGTGTCACCCGCGGAGAGACGTCCAACTCGTCGATTCCCATTTGGGTTCCATCCAACAGCTTTATGTGTAATGTTACTCAACGGTCTTCTCATCGTTTGCCCAATCGATCCACCTTCATTTCCTTCTGAATACATTTTTCAGCTTGCTGCCTACCGGAACTCCCTGTTCCTTGATTGTTCTTTTCTGGTTAGCCATTTGATCCACAGTATCATAAAGTGATGGTATTTTTTAGTCAAAGTCTGCGTTTTGTGATTCGTGTACCAATTCTCTGAAACATCTAGGAGCTTTGATTGGACACTAGTCAGTAACTAGTGTGATGTATCTAGTCCTTTGTTTGGTGCAGACTGAATACCATCAGTCAAGTTTGTAATGCGACCACCATGTCACTAGGTGGCTTGCCACCGTGGTGCACTGCGAATTGTTGACATTAGCTGGTTAGAGGTAATTGGCAAGAAGCCTTAGACCTAGATTTCGCGCTAGTTGGCAATTGTCAGCAAGGCGTATCTGCATTTCAAAGTGCACCGTGTTGGCGAGCCACCTATTGGCATGGTGGTCACATTGCAAACTTCACATAATTCAGTCTGCAGTAAGTAAAGGACTAAACTACTAGTTACTAACTACTGTCCAATCGAAGTATCTAATATAGTCCTACGGGAGGTCAATCGCAAGTCTGATGAATAGGTCAGTGGTAACGTCTCTGACTGCGACACTGGGTGACCTGGGTTTGAATCTCACAAGGGACATGAGTTCCTTCAAGGCGGTTGCAGATACCCCTTGTCCCTTTTTGATAATGACTATGCACATCCACACTGATTTCAGGGTAATGAATAGCCGCGTCTATCTTGCTTCAGTTCACTAAATCCTCCTATCGATCTTAATCATCGTGATGTAGCTGGTCAGGAGCAGGTGCAATCGACTGACATAACCTTATGTTTTCAATTCAATACTATCTCAAATAGTCTCACTGTCAATGAATAACCTGTTCTTTTTCTTCTTCTATACATTTCAACATGATTACAATTGAGAGAGTAAGAAGAAGACCTAGTTGGGGTGGAGGGGCAACTAGTGTTACGACAAAATAGACAGTAGTCTACAACTTTTATCCGTCAAACTAATTCTTTTACTTTCAGTTTCCATCACGAATTGGCTTCAGCTAGAGAACCACTGAAGATCGGGAAGGAGAACGGGACAACCATCTCGTTTTTGTTTGAGAATCTTCATCAGTAGTACGCACCTATGACCCCAACAGGGGAATTGAATCCACAACCTTCAATGTTACAAGACAAACACGCGTGAGGGGACCAATGACATTAAGTGGCAGTCACACTATTTACCATGAATTGGAAGAAATTAGAATTTATGAGTTATTAGTTTCTGTCCGAGTGTCTGAATAGCATACAAGCTTGTCTTATAACCTGAAGGCCCTGAATTCGATCACTGTTGTGGGAGGGTGGTTATGGGTACATACCGATGAAGAGTCCCAAGCGAAGACGAAACAACTGTCCAGTTCCCCCTGGTTTTTCAATGGTTCGCCGACTAAAGTCGATTCGTGATCAAACCGACACCTGATTCTTTTGCATTAATATCTGCCCTGATAATTTAGATATAAAACTTGTTGTGTAAGACAATGACTGCAGTTAGACCAAAAACATGAGTAGCCCGCAGTTACATTGGAATCAAAGTTGGTATTCCCAGTGATAAGTGAATGTGTGCTAATTTATTTTCAAACATATTGCCGAAATCCTCCAAGCGCATTCATATGATGAGTTTTAAAATAGCGTAGCACTGAAATGAATGAAAAGGCTAGTCTTTATCTCTACGTCTTAGGCCTCCGATGTCTAGGTGGTATAGTAAGGTCAATGATAATCAGAGTTTTCTGCGTAGAGTTTGAGAGGTAAGGAAAGAAAGCGCCAACTGATGACATTGTGAAACTGTATCGATTAAGGAGGCTAAGATATATGACAGGCAAGCCAAGCCATAGTTCTCCGCGTAGAGCAATACTAGCTGATACTGGATTGGGTTGGAAATGAGTTAAATGAGCGGGGAGGGGGCGGAGAGGAGTGTCAAACCAAACCTAGAAATGTCGGGAGTTCAATTCAAGTAAGCTCAGCTGAGCTGAAAATCAGATAAACTAAATCTAACGATTGATTTAGCTTTCTTCTTGTTTAGACTAAAAGCAATATCAACGATATATACTACTCATTGATTTTTATGAGTAGTTGGATACCACTCACATCAGACAGTAATGCTTATTAGCCAATCAGATGGAAGTGACACCTAAACAACGAATGGCCGTTTCGCTCCTTTTGTAGTTGAGCTTATCACATTTAACTTAGCTCAGGGATCCAAAACAGTTGAAATCACTCGAGTTCTAACTAGCTTACTTGGGTGAACTGATAATAGCGTTAAATCAAATTCGCAATCTGCAATTTACACAGCTCGAGGAGGTGAAACTTTGACCACAATTTCCTTTGTAAACCGAAATTATTCAGATCACCACAATATATATAGATATATGCAACCTACTTGATACCCATATATGGTAGTCAAAAAAGCAAGTATTATAAATGTATGACGCCACTAATCACGGAATTGACTAAACATCAAAAACATGGGCACTGTGGTGGTAGTAAGTAAGTCCATATAAGTTTGTTTATTAGATATATCACACAGTCAGCGGAACAGTATTACTACTTACTGGATTACAAAGTTTCGAACACAATTTATTACTGTTCATAATCATATCATCAGTTATAACCACACAACTTCAAAACTTGAGTTTTATAGTTGTAGGGGTAGTAGAATTTTCCAGATATCTGAATGGACAGGTATTGGATCATTCTTATTACACGTACTCTCTTCAGCTGATTCGGTAAACAAATCTTCCGTTATCAATATCTCCCTCCACCCTGTTATATTAGATTTTGATAAAACTGTCATCTTATCTCATCCTATATTGTATGGTTGTGTGTAATTGCATGTCGTGAGTGATACAGCTGGACTATTCTCCAGCTAATCTAGATTTAGCTAGGTATTTGTGCTCCGCCAGTCTGACTGTACCTGTTCTACTACTCTGTCTTATGCATTTAACCTGACAATCATTGCAGGCAGGGTATTAGATAAACTAAATTGTTTTGAAGTATTGGTTTTGTAGGGATTTTTTTGTTGTTGTTTGATTGGTTGGGGGATTTCATCATGAGTTGACATCAGTTAGAGAACCATTGGAAAACGTGCAGCGAGTACTGGACAGCCCCAGCTGTCTCGTCAGTCTAGTTTGGGACTCTTCAACAATACGCACCCACCAATATGGTGCAGCAGATTGAAGGTGAGGCAGTAACTCACCGAAGAAGACATTGCGAAGTGGTCGCGCCATGTGTCATGAATTGGCAGAAGTTAGAATTCATGGACTGGCTGGCCATTGGATTGGTGGGTCTCAGTGGCTTAATGGTCTACGAGCTCGCTAGTCTTGTAATCAGAAGTTCCTGGTTTCGAACTCTAGCAGTGGTTGCGTACTGCTAAAGAGTCCCAAACTAGAGTGACGAGACAGCTGGCTGTCCAGTACTCCCAGTTCATGTCAGTTCATGATGAAATCCTCCTGCATTGTTAAGAATTCTCTTTAAGGTTTCCAAGGTTCCTTCCTTGCATGGAAATACTACTGGAAAATTCTACTACCCCTACCTACGACGACAAATAGGAAAGAATAAAGAAAACTATAAAACTCAAGAGTTTCGAAGTTATCTGATTATAATTGATGATATGATTATGAACAGTAATAAATTGTGCTCGAAAGTTTGTCATCCAGTAAATACTAATAATAATACTGTTTCACAGTCTGTGTGATATTCTCTAATAAACAAACTAATATGGAACATCAAAAACGTTATTTATATGCCCTGTTGTAGTTTTATCAGTTATACAAAAGACATAGCACGAAATATATAAGCGTATATAGACCACATACACATACCTGACACGACTACTAAATCCAAGTTCACTGATATAATTTTCATCATTTTGAAAATCAATTGTTCTATGATCTGCATATCCTGAAGATGTTGAAGACGACGACGATGAAGACGGTGACGATGAACCACCACCACCGCCTCCTGAATTACTCGAAAATAAACTATCCAGACTAGCAGTTGTCGGTCGACCATTTGTTGGCAATGAAAACCATCGAATTTGTGGTGTTGGATTACCTGCAGCACGACACAACACTTGAAGGCCAGTACGATCAAAAAATTGTAGTAAACTTGGTAAATCTGGTATAATATGAGGCGGTGAATGCGTATCACTTAGGCGTTTATTCCTGAGTAATGGTGGAGCAGTATAACTAGAAGGGATATGTTTATAATAAGGTGTACTAGTAACTTCATCATATACTACGACATCATCGTTGTTCTGATTTGATTCAGAATGTACAGACTGATTGACTAAAATTAAAATTCAAATGAAGAGAGAGAAGAAAACATTAAATGAAATTAAATCTAACGATGACTGAAATCATACGAAAATTGTTTATAAAACACAAAGTGATTGAGCTAAGAATATCCTTTTCGATAAATTCCTCCTGTTCTGGCTCTACAATTATACATATAT
The DNA here is from genome assembly GCA_944472155.2 of Trichobilharzia szidati. Classification (NCBI taxonomy): domain Eukaryota; kingdom Metazoa; phylum Platyhelminthes; class Trematoda; order Strigeidida; family Schistosomatidae; genus Trichobilharzia; species Trichobilharzia szidati. The sequence continues at coordinate 41,168,767 of OX235277.1, read as the reverse complement.
ATGCCTATATACATATTGAGAAAGAAAAAGACTCTAGTATTTCATTTCTAGACGTCCTTATGACCAGAAAAGAGGACGGCACAATAAGAAGAAGTGTACATGAAAAGCCTACATCAACTGACTGTCAGTATACTCATTTTCTCAGCTTCGTACCCTTGAAATACAAACGCAATCTGATTGATAAAGTGCTTGGTTCACAGACCAAGAGCAATTTGCTCGGATGAATGTCTTGATGAGGAACTTAATAATATTAAACGGTTGCTAACTCAAAATGCTTATCCAGAAAAGTTTATTGATAAGAATATGAATCTAAAATCAAAGCAGCCCAAGGTACCGACAGTTCCGAAAAAGGCCTTATTCTTACAAATGCAGTTCCTTGGGGACAATATCAGCGAGATAATAACACAGCGCCTTAGAAATGCGATAAAGCGAAGAACATTCCCTGCTGCCGAATTACGCTGTGTCTTCAAAACCACCCACTCCTCTTTTGCGTTCGGGAGTAGTAAAAGACAAACTGCTTAATCTCACCTCTTCCATGTGTATCTACCAATTGTTGATAAAACACAAAATGATTGAGCTAAGAATATCCTTTTCGATAATTTCCTCTTCTGGCTCTACAATTATATCTGTATGTTTATATACATAGAATATTCTAGATTAGTAGCCAATAACAATATTAGTGTGCTTTTTAAATAATACCGATTTGTAAAGTAAGATCACAATGGAATTACCACAGTTCAAGAAAGATGCTTAAATTATCATAATAATAATAAAGATATAGTAGCAAATAGAATATCAACTAAAATTAGGAAAATTCCACAAAAATTCAGGATCATTCAAACCTAGATGGCCAAAGTAAGGACAATGTCTGAACTAACTTCTTTTGGATGCACAAATTAGGCTTCTTAATATGGATCCCAACAGCCAGCCTCAGCAATATTTAGTAGTCGAACTCTTAAGGCGAAATTGAAATTCGTAGATATGCGGTAAATGACCCTGAAAGCATGGTTAACGTCAATCTTGTGTTCTGTATCCACAAGATGAGATAGAATAGCTCTGTGAATAGATTTTGTTTGTCCTTTACTTAACCAACGACGCAGGGTGATGTTCGGAAATTCAACGAGAAACACACCTAATTGTATGGCCTATGTAACTGGCTTCACAGGAGCAGTCAAATTCGTAGATACACATGAAAGAGGTGAAATTAGGCAGTTTGTCTTCTACTACTCCCGAACGCAAAAGAGGAGTGGGTGGTTTTGAAGACACAGCGTAATTCGGAAGCAGGGAATGTTCTTCGCTTTGCCGCATTTCTAAGGCACAGCTGTGTTAGTATCTCGCTGATGTTGTCCCCAAGGAACTGAATTTGTAAGAATAAGGCCTTTTTTGGAACTGTTGGTAACTTGGGCTGCTTTGATTTTAGATTCATATTCTTATCAATAAACTTTTCTGGATAACCATTTTCACTTAGCAACCGTTTAATATTATTAAGTTCCTCATCAAGACATTCATCCGAGCGATACTTCCTAGTTATTGAGTGAAGTGTACGTATATATATCTAGGCTGTACAATTAGGCATGTTTATCATCCGATTTCTGAACATCAACCGGTATGGTTAAGTAGAGGCCAAAGGTGCATTCTATCTCATCTTGTGGATATAGAACACAAGGTTGATGTAAACAAGGCAACTTTCAAAGTCATCCACTGCATACCAAGCTAATCCTAACTTCACCTTAAAGGTTCGTCTACTACATTATCGCTGACGCTGGCCCCTAGGATCTACATTAAGAAGCCCGACTTTTGTATCCATAAGAAGTTGTTTCAGACACTATCCTTACCTCGCTGGCCATTAAGGCTTTAGTGATCCTCAATTTGCTGTGGAAATTTCCTTAATTTTATTATTTGATATTCTATTTGCCATTATAATTTTATGCTTATTATAATTTATGCATCTTTCGTGAACTGTAATTCCACTGATCTTACTTGACAAATCGATATTATTTTTTTAAAAATCACCAATATTGATAATGGCGATTATTCCAGAATATTCTGTGTATATAATTATATGATGAATATAATTATAGGGCCAGAAGAGAAAATTATCGAAAAGGATATTCTCTGTCAATTCTTCGCTTTTTTTCTAAAAGTCTAAATGAATATTTCCGCTACATATGCATCTATGAAAAACCACTTGTAAATTTACGAAAATTCAAAATCCCGAGGCGAAACTGGGAAACATTTTTGAGATAACAGATCGATAATAATATGTAAAAAGGATTATTATGGTTAAAGGACAAGGATAAACCTGAGTGCGAAGCGTAATTGATTTATTTATTACTATCATATTATAAAACACAACTTTGGTACATCACATTATGGGTATCAAAGAAATGCGCCACACAAAATTGCCTCATAGTTTATGAGAGCGAGGGCTGCCCAGACGTCAAGATCGAAGTAAATGGTTCACCTAAGGGGCCACCTCCGAGCCCTCGACTTAAGGTCTGATCCACGAGGCAGTCGAGCAGCGTTGGGAGCTACGTTCTTATAGTTCCCGGTGGCCAAAACAGGTTTATACACCATTCTATCTGTTGGGATTCTGGAGTCCATGTACACACCTTAGGTTTGAAATCAGGACTTTTCAATTATCCCTGTAACTTATGATTTCTAATGAAACTATATTGTTCTTCGATTACTATTCCTTTGTCTCACACTCTGCTTACTGTTATATTATGCATTTCTTCTACTTTATTCTCTTCCTTTTGTGTGCTACATGGAATGTGGCGACTTGAACTACCGCACATCGGTGTAAAGTTCTATGTCGAAAATAGACAGACAGACTTTTCAATTCCCATAAGTAAGTAGACCAGCATACTGTTCACTAGTCCAGTAATTAGTGCCAGTTGTTCACTTTCGTCATCTCACTTTTGTGAAGAACACTCCCACTGCATGAATCTGCCAACTAAGCATCTAGAGTTCATCACAGAGGTAAATGTGGTATTTAAGATTGGGGTTTGAACGGACGAGGATGTCAAATCGAGAATCGGGAAGGCGAGAAACACATTCATCAACCTGAAACCAATCTGGAAATCTTCGTCACTCAGCCTGTATCAACAACAAAATTCGGATTTTCAATACAAACGTCAAGTCAGTCACTTCTTCTATACGGATCAGAAACTTCGCGGGTCACAAAGAATATTTCCAACAGCCTGTTGCAGACCTTTATCAACAACAATTGTCTTCGCTCTATACTGAAGATCAGATGGCCGGAAAGAATCACCAACAAGAAACTATGGGAACAAACAAAACAAGAAACAATCGCTCAACAAATATGCAGGAGAAAGTGGAGATGGATTGGACACTCGCTGGGGAGGTCGCTGGGTGACATCGCGCGTCAGGCCAACGCTCGATTGGAATTTGAAAGGGAAGCGGCGAGTGAGACTTTCAAGGGTGACATGGAGGAGATCGTGTGAAGAGGAGTTGAAACAGTATGGACTAACATGAATGCAGGTGAAAAGTACAGCAGAAGACAGAAGCAAGTGGAGACGTGCAGTTGAAGCCGTATGTTCCACTAAGAACCCAAAGGAACAATAAATAAATAATAAGATTAGGGTTTATGACTTTGGCTATACAGAAATGAATCACCTCTGTTACACTTCTACTGATACTACACTGACAGGTAAATTGAATTGTACTGAATTTTCAACGCCAAACATTTCACAAAAGTGGAGCAGTTCTAGTTGACGAAATGCTTCAAAAAGAATCACACATGAATGCAAACAAATTATGAAATCCAATGAAATTATAATAGACGGAAATATACGAGAGGAAGAATCACTGAATGCAGGGATAATGAGATTTTAATGAGTTTGGGAGATCGAAACGATTACAGGAATCTACATTATTCAGAATGACTATGAGCTATATCACTAACAGTCTCTAGCAGTTACTGGTTCTTAGAATCTAGAGGACCTTAGGTAGGCAGTCTGCATGTTCTTACTCAGCCAAAACAGACATTCAAAGATTTCAGGGACTAAATAATCGCGGTTCTTTTCCAAATTTAATTCTATATTACCTAACAATACTCAAATGAGGAAGGTGATGGCTCGGTCACATAAACTGTTTCTTGGTCGGGAACTAGTATCCTTGCAATGCTTTGTAAGACACTTGATATATATAATCCTGAAACCATTCTCATCCCTCGTCAGATAGTGATATGTTGCGTCCAAGTTCAGATAGACGTAAGCGAATGGTGTCGATATGATTTAATGTACGACGTTTTAATATTTTCGAAGGAATGAATCCTCGAAAAGAAAATTTTCTTCACTGTTAACTTCCTTTTCTTATGATTCAATATTGGTAATATTCCGTTCATTAAACAACTGTAAGAATCCTGTGTCAAGTAAAGGAATTGGACAAATTCCTCAGTCCAGCTTTCTGAAGTCAATATGGAGCTTAATTTTCTGAAGCGATGCATAGATAAGGATTAGTATCCAGAACACTATTTGAAGAATTACATTTGTCCTAATTTGAAAACATTAAAATGTCATACATCAAAATCACATCAACACCATCCATTCACATCTACCAGAACTTGAACTCGTGCTTTGTATGAACTATCTAATGAGGAATGAGAAAGGTTTCAGGATTATGTATCCAATGTTTTACATAGACTTCTTCAACACATCAAACTGTTTGACAATAGCAGGAAATGCATTTACGTGCTCTTAACAATCATTCAGATAATAATTCACTGATTCAAAGTAACTAGTAACTAGTGTGACGTGTCTAGTCCTTTGTTTGGTGCACACTGAATTCTATCAGTCAGGTTTGCAATGTGGCCACTATTCTAGGTAGCTCGTCATTACGGTGCACATTGATTTGATGATATTAGATGGTTGGAGGCAATCGGCACGAAGCCTTGAACCTAGGTTTCGTGCTAGTTGGCACTCACCAGTCAGTCAGCAAGGCGTATCTGCGACCGCCTTGAAGGAACTCATGTCCTTTCTGAGACTCGAACACTAAGTACCAATCGATTATGTGCGATGTTTTATAAACTATGTGTCAGTGTTGAATAAAGAATCATCCTTATGCTCAATACTTAACATTATATCTCCTTCGGAATAACGAGTTTACACTGCCATACAGAAGTCTTCACATACTTAGTGATAAGTAGTGAAATCAAGCAACACTTCAGAAACCATGAGAAACCAGGTCTTCTCACTAGAACTCCAGGAAACTCCATCCTGTAGCAAGTCACGTGACCAGTGAGGTCCGATTAGATATCACGTGTGTGGATGGATGTCCCACCAACGACAATGGTTCGGGTCGCGCTAAATCACGAATTGGTAGAAGTTAGAATTCGGGGGTTGGCTGAATGGTATACGAGCTTGCCTTGTAACCGGAAGGTCCAGGGTTCGAATCCCAGTGGGTGCGTACTGCCGATGATTCCAAAACTAGGATGAAACAGCAGCTGTCCAGTACTCCCTGGTTTTTAATGGTTCTCTAACTGATATCAATCCGTGATCAACTCGTAAAAACATAAAAAACATCCGTGAAGTATTTGACAGAGAAGTTAAACTGTCGTTGCTGAAGTCAAGGCGTGCCAAAAGTCGATCTTCAAGAACCAATCAAATTCAGGTAAATCAAATGATGCCTGCTCTTATGGATTTGGTGAAAGTAGGTACAGTGTTTTACCTACACCCTAGAAACTTTTTTCTGTAGATCTATGCAGTTTGGTCAGATTAGGATTTGGGGTTCGGTGTAGGGTTGAGAGTTAAGTTTCTAGTTAGAGGGAAGTTAAAAAAACAAAACAGAGTGAGTCAGGAATATCAATGAATCCTGAAGTACCATGATATACAGTCACCTGGCTGAATGTATATATCTATCGTGCATGTTATGATTTCTCTATGGATTATCCCTGGAGTAGGTGGGACACATTCTTACAATGCAGAAGAGACTATTTATCCAGTGCAATAGTAGTTGTTACTGAGTAACTACTAACTATAGATATATGTAATTAATTCAGTTTCTGTCAACCAAATTCATAATATGTTTTCTGATAGCTTTTCATTCATGTCAATTAATTTATGCCTAGCTTAATTTCTATCTTAATATGTAAGAGTGGAGAGTCAGGGAAATAAAGTAGATAGGTTAATCAAAAATATATGGAACACAGAGTGACACATTATTAATAACTCAGTCCAGTTATCGATATTGGTGTTTGCTTGATGGGTGGTGGCTAGCAATGGAATTCAGGATGCCCATTTCATCCTGTTTTTGAAACTGATCACCTAGATACACCTGCAGCCTGCCCAAAGTTGGACAGGTGGAGTGGAGTCAGAACCCCTAACCCATTCGTTGGAAGTTGAGGGATTAGACTAATGAGCTGGAGCCCTATAATGAGTAACGGTATTTCCACTGAAACGCTGTGGAGCTTGATACAATGGGATTCTGGGTTCAAGTCACAGCGGAAACACACACGACCACTCACTGGAGATCCAGGTAATATTCAGATGAAGAGCCCCAAATACAACGAAACACAAATCATGCGGGTTCCACCAACCAAGTAACACTATGCTTATATCAATGCATCGTCAAAGCATCCATGTCAATAAAGCAGACTGAGTAATAAAATGAATAAACGGCACATTTGAAAATAACTCTTTGCTTGATCAAACATTTCTACAGAGATGTACAGTTTCAGCCGGTGAAATAATCACAAAAAAGCTTCTTTACAAATATTTACAGAAGGAAATAGTCATTTGGTAAACACGAAGAGTGAAGTTAGGCAAAATGTCATCATCTTTCTTAACTTAGAGGTTAAGCAATGTAAGATAATTAAGGTGAAAAGCTGAGGAAAATATCAACAGGTGAATTCTGTGAAGAAGAAGAAAAAGAAGAAGAAACAACAATCTTTTTACGTAGTCTGATTTCAGAAAAGTGTCCTAATATGCCAAAGATACATACTACTCTCTTTGATATGAGTTGGATTGACTCAACTCAACCAAACAAGCACCAGTGGTTGATCATTTTTTTGAACACAGTTCTCAGAGAAGCTGTTCCACCTTCTAGGTATACTATGCTACTACCTAGTTGCCCTAGCTGAACAAGGAAGTGAGGTATTCGAACCAGGAATCAACTGCCCGAAAGCTCAGTGCTTAAATGAATCAGACACGCTGACTTCTCAACCATCCGTATCAACCAGTAGTAGTCTCGCATATACTGACATCTTTCAATTTCGATTCCTTCAAACCGGTCTGTGATTTGAAAAGTTTGAATTTCTAAAGGCAAATAGAGTGAAATTACACCTTGAACAGTTTACTCTCTACGCTTGTTTATCATCGTTCTTGTTTTTTTAAAAACCCTAATGATGAATATTTCTGTTTTCATCTACTATCGTAGTCTACTTCACCCTAGACACTAATCATCTAATTAATGAAAATAAAAACAAGTAGTTCAGCAAAGAGGAGGATCTTTTCGCTGCGGCGAATTCACTTTCCTCTTTAGCTGTACAATCGCATTTATACACACAAATATTTTCAAGTATTGGTTTTGTAGGAATCTTTTGTTTGATTGGTTGGAGGATTTCATCATGAGTCGTAATCAGTAGGGTACAGCAGGTCAAAGATGAGGCACTAACTCATCGAAGAAGACACTGCGAAATGGTCGCGCTATGTCATGAATTGGCAGAAGCTAGAATTCAAGAACCATTGGATCGGGGCCCAGTGGCTCAATGGTCTACGAGCTCGCCTTGTAACCAGAAGGTCCTGGGTTCGAATCCCAGAGGGTGCGTACTGCTGAACAGTTCCAAACTAGGACGAAACAGCTGGCCAGTACTCCCAGGTTTCCCAGTGGTTCTCTAACTGATGTCAGCTCATGATGAAATCCTCCAACCAATCAAACAAATTTTTCCACGGAAAGGATATGTAAAGCTTAGGTAAGATAGGTCTTTATCAACGTGAAACCAGTTTGGAAGTCTCCTGCACTAAATGAGCATAAATAACAAGATTCTGATTCTGTTCAGCACCAATGGGAAGTCAGTCAGTCAATCTTCTATACAGGTGAGAAACTTGCACTGCGTGTTACGGAAAGGATTTTGAACAGCCTGTTGCAAACTTTTATCGACAGCTGCCACCTTCACTGGTAGGCTCCATACTGAAGATCAAATGGCCAGTCAGCCAGCCTGCCAAAAAGAATTAGCAACAAGAAACTCTGCAGTGGAACAAACCAATCAAGACCCGATTGCCCAACAAATATGTAGGAGAGTATGGAGATGGATCAGGCACTCGCTGACGAGGTCATCGAATAACATGGAGCTCAATGCAGGCCATTGCTCGAGTGAAATGTGAATGGGATGCGACGAGTTGGTCGTCGGTGCGGGGGCGACATGGAGGATATCGTGTGAGTTGGAGGAAGAGATGAGAGATTATGGGCAATCGTGGGGCACAGTTAACGAAAATAGCAGAAAATGGAACAAAGTGGAGATGTGTTGTTGAACCCAAGGGAATAATAATAATAATGTCTCTACTACCATAGTAATGACCTTGTTGTTTTCTACCAGCTTGCTTTATGTTTTTTCTCAAATCTTTCTTCCAAACTCTTTAGTATCACACTTTTTCTCACTTTTGTATGTGAATTCTGAGTACAACTCATTCATCATTAAATTATCTACCTCAAAACGTAACTCTAACAGTCTTATTAGTAATTAGTAATTATTTAGATAATAAGAGGGTCTTCAAAATTCCAGCCCAAGTTGCTGAATGTTCGTTAACAAACTTGACCTTATAACCTGAAGGTCCTAGTTTCGATCCTTGGCGGGGTGAGTGGATCATGAGTACAAACTGATAAGGAGTCACAAAATAAGATGATGAAACAACTGGCTGTCCAGTGCTCTCTGTTGGTTTTCAATGATCTCCCTCTCATTGGTGGTGTTGTTAATTCGTGAAGAAAATCTAAAAATTGAAAATAACAATTATGACTACAAGAATTCATCATTTTTGTTATTATCCTCTTTTATTTATTTATTTATCTTTTTATTTTATTTTTGTTTACAGCTTGATTCCACACAGTACTTTTGGCAGAAGTATGGAATTTTCAGCATGGATATCGGTAGCCCAAATTTTACAGGCCGACCATAGATATCGGGTGTGCGTCGGCAGGGGATCGAACCCCGGACCATGTGCATGGTCGGCGGGAGTCCTAACCACTGTGCTACCGACGTGCATAGAAATGCGATTGTACAGATAAAGGGAAGAATGAATTCGACGCTGACCTACTTCATTTTGTCTTTTCATTATTGTTGCCTACATGAAGATTATTCACAAATTAAAAACTGATCTGATTATTGTATGGAGGATTTCATCATGAGCTGACATCAGTTAGAGAACCACTGGGAAACCTGGGAGTACTGGCCAGCTGTTTCGTCCTAGTTTGGGACTCTTCAGCAGTACGCGCCCACCGGGACTCGAACCCAGGACCTTCTGGTTACAAGGCGAGCTCGTAGACCATTGAGCCACTGGGACCCGATCCAATGGTCCTTGAATTCTAACTTCTGCCAACTCACGACATAGCGCGACCATTTCGCAATGTCTTCTTGGATGAGTTACTGCCTCATCTTCAACCTGCTGTACCCTACTGGTCACGGCTTCCCACTAGAACCCCAAGTTAACTGCCAGTGGCTCAATGGTCTACGAGCTCGCCTTATAACCAGAAGATCCTGGGTTCGAATCCCGGTGGGTGCGTACTGATGAAGAGTCCTAAACTAGGACGAAACAGCTGGCCAGTACTCCCAGGTTTCCCAGTGGTTCTCTAACTGATGTCAGCTCATGATGAAATCCTACATACAATTAAACAAAATCCCTACCAAACCAATACTTGAAAATTGATCTGATTATACCGACACACTCAAAAGTGAAGAAATAAATCACTTTCGGAAGTACAAAATAAAAATAAACTAAACACAGACAAAACACACAAATTCCACTCCACCCCACTCACCCGCCAGTTTGTCTTATATTTAGGAATACAAATCAGTGTATCTTGTATGAAATGTGTGTAAGAAGTAAGGATGGTGATGATGAGTCATACATTAACATGGTGGTGGGTGTGCCAATGGTGGGCATTTTTATAAAAGTATGCTTTGTTTCTTTATTGATTGATTTATTATGGTCAAGTTAGTTAGTTAGTTAGTTCGTCAATATAAAAAATAATCACACGATGAATACAGACAGACAGACAGACAGACAAGCAGACAGGTATTAACCTGTACCCAAAAGTACACAATGGAAACACTACTACTACTATACGAACAAAAATCCAGGTACGATTAACAAAATACCTAGTCAGTATTGATTTTTGTCCTCATATAGAAAAGAAACAAGGACAAGATCTACCTGGAATCATGAGTAATAAACTAGTGAAGGTCCGACCCTAGAGTAAAAAGTAAACATCTCTAGGGTCTCTTGACTCACAACAATACTCCTTTAAAAGTTCATTAAAACAACCAGTCAAGTCTATGTAAACAAACACTGTTCAACATTAACAGTTTGAAAAAATTTGGCCATTGGGTATATGCGATATTCATTATAATAAAGGTTTTTGTTACAGGATTTTCATCATGAGCTGACATTAGTTAGAGAACCATTGGAAAACCTGCAGAGAGTACTGGACAGCTGTTTCGTCAGCCTAGTTTGGGACAGTTTGGCAGACGTTAGAATTCATGGGCCATTGGATCGGCTCCCAGTGGCTTAATGGTATACGAGCTAGCTCGCCTTGTAACCAGAAGGTCCTGGATTCGAATCCCGGTGGTGCGTACTGATGAAGAGTCCCAAACTAGGACGAAACAGCTTTCCAGTACTCCCCGCAGGTTTTCCAATGGTTCTCTAACTAATGTCAGCTCAGGATGAAAATCCTGTAACCAATCAAATCCCTACAAACCAACACTTGAAAGGTTTTTGTATTTCCCAATGAATGAAAAACAAAACGATATTGCTTTTCATTCATTGGGAAATACAAAAACCTTTATTATAACTGTTCAACATTCATTATCACCAAAACCAAATGAGATAGTAGATGCTGTTGATATATACGATATGCTATGGAAACTAGTAAAAAATTTGCATAGCTCAACAAATAAAGTACTTTAAACATTTTTACAAGTTTGATCAAGCACGGATTGATATCGCAGTTAGAGAACCATTGAAAACCAGCCACAGGGTGTACTGGCAGACAGCGCTGTTTCATCAGACTAGTTTAGGGAATCATCGGCAGTAACGCACCCGCACTCTTGAAAACTAATCTGATGCACGCTAGTGACTTGCTGCAGGACGGACAGCGTTTCCTGGATCATTTCTAATGAGAAATCGTGAGTGAGGTCCAACCAGTCAATTGTGAGGATGGATTTCCCACCGATGATATTGGTTGGTGCCAGTCACACTAAATTCACGAATTGGTAGAAGTTAGAATTCATGGGCTGACCATTGAATAGTTGGGTCCCAGCAGTGGCTGAATGGTATACGCGTTAGTTTGCCTTGTAACTTGAAGCTCTTGGGTTCGAACTCTGGCGGTGGGTGAGTACTACCGATGATTCCCAACCTACGCTGATGAAACAACAAGCTGTCCAGTACTCCCTGTGGCTGGTTTTCAATGGTTCTCTAACTGTGATATCAATCCGTGCGTGGTAAAACTCGTAAAAACAGATCTAATCCTTACAAACAAACTCTTCAAAAATAATAATGATAAAATGTGAAACCGAGAATAAAATGTACAACTACAGCACAGCATGATATTGATAATACAGTTAGCAGTACAAATAAAATAAAATGAAAATATAATAAGATAATATCTACAGTTATCTGGTGTCACCGGGAGAGATAACTATTTTGGGTTGGGGGCGTGGGCCTAGGGAGAGAGAGAGTTTGAAAAAACCTTTTAGGAACACAGAGATTAGGTTGAAAAATCTTTATGGCAACTGCCACAGCTATGCTTAGAAACCGAAGAGGCACCGACCTAGGGAACTGATGTGGCACCCTTTATAGGATTGTGAAAGCTGAATTTTTGTCAATCTTGTGCTCCGTATCCACTGGGTATGGAACTATAGATTGATATTAGGACTCTTTTACCTAACCACGTTGGATAATGCTCCAGAAGGCAACGGTAGGCTTGCCGAGTCGTCCTACCTATGCAACTGTCTCCACATGAACAAATCAAATATTATTCATAATTCAAAGGCTATCCAACAATATTTTGGTATTAGATGGTTGAAGGCAATCGCCAGGAAGCCTTGTCTGACCTAGGGTTTCGTGCTAGTTGGCGCTCATCAGCAAAGCGTATCTGAAACGTAGCATGGTGGCCACATTGTAAGCTTGACTAATAGAATTCAGTCTGCACCGAAGATAGGACTAAACACATTACACTAGTTACTGACTAGTGTCCAACCAAAAATCTTTTGTTGTGGGTGAACGTTCTGAATTCAGTAGAAGGATAATACAAAATCCATAAAGGATTAAGTGAAGATATTTCAACAAAAATTCTCCGATTATATATAAGCAAATCTAGAAGATAAGGATTTCGTGGATATTATTTATGCCGCATGTTGAACGAACTAAAAGATTTACCAACTAAAAACAACAAGAAGGCAGAAAAGGTTGCTAAGACAAAACTTCAGATGACCATAGAACAGACAGCGGTGAAGACGACACCCAACCAATCTTCACTATCAACCCAACCAACACCAATCACCATCGACAAGAGAATTCTAAAAGTCATCTACAGACGGATGGGATAGAGGATGTGAATGTCAAAGTCAGCCAGGGTAATGAGATCAAGAAAGCAAAACAGACGCTCTTCAACACACGGACAGGAAGGGAACGAATAATAATCAAGATAACCACCTTAGAGCAAGCATATACTAGAAATATTTCCATAATGTTTTAATCTAACTCGAAGCTCTAATTTCTCTAAGAACTCGTAAAACTCGTCAACGTAATTATTATGAATAAGTACATTTAAATGTCGCATCGATACAATATCTTCCGATTCAGTATCTCTTCCGCAATATGAAAACATAATGCTAGTATACTGACTGACTGCACTGCAGTGCAGCAGTTCAACTTGCCACAACTCAATATAACACAAAAAGGAAGATGAAAGAGACAAAACAGGAATTCATAAGGACGATATTAACCAGAAATGTACAGGTGGGGAAAGAATAATCACATGGAAACACATGAGGATTTGATAGATATGAGGCACATCACAAAGTGTGAATGCATTTGTTCCATGTACAATGGTTTTGAACCACATCACCAATAGACTCCAACTATTTTACCTTAGAATCCTGAGGACCCCAACTAGTCAGTCTTCACCTCCGTAAGTGGACAGATTCCAATTTCTGGTTTGACCACCACTACCAATCACAAGGTCTTTTCCAACCTGATCCGATGTTAGCTAACATTCCCCATTGAGGCATGCGTAACACATGTCCTAGACGTCTTAATCGATGTAGTTTCACAAAGTCATTGATTGACTTACCCTCCCTACGTAAAACTAGACGTCTTAACTCAATATTACTCAATATATTCATAATAATTTACGCTCGTAAAGCTAGTAAATATAGAAATTCTACCATACCACCATATTTAGCACGAGTGTTGGTTGTGTGAAGAGAGAGTCAGATGTCAGAAAAGAACCCATAAACTTTTTAAATCAGTGACTGAAATGCACAGTCTGAGCAAAGATTATTACTATTACATGTATTATCCATGATATTATCTATTTGTAATTCCCTATGTTTCCGCTAACATTCAGTTCTTTGTGGTTTTATTATTATTTTCAGATTCTATGTATGTATGTATTTATAAAAGAAGGTAATTTGTTGCAATATGCATAAAAAAACTGAAAATTACATTCGCTATAATGATTACTATTTGGAATAAAGTGATTATTATTATTAATGACTATATTATTGCTATATATATATATATATATTGGTTGAAGGATTCCATCATGAGCTGACATCACTTAGAGAAGACTAGCCAGCTCGTGGACCATTAGGCCACTGGGACCCGATCAAATGGCCAGCCAGTCCATGAATTCTAACTTCTGCCAATTCATGACACAGCGCGACGACTTCGCAATGTCTTCTTCAATGAGTTACTGCCTCACCTTCAACCTGCTGTACCCTACTGGCCACGACTTCCCACTAGAACTCCAGGTAACTGCCTGAATAGGGCCGCTAGTCACTAGTGAGCATCAGATTAATTTTCAAGTATTGGTTTCAAACAAAAGGGAATACCCTACATTGAAGAAGACATTGGCTAGTGGTCACGCTATGTCATGAATTGGCAGAAGTTAGAATTCATGGACTGACTATTGGATTGGGTCTCAGTGGCTTAGTAGTCTAGGAGCTCGCTAGCCTTGTATCCAGAAGGTCGTGGATTCGAACTCTGGCTGGGAGTGCGTACTGATGAAGAGTCCAGAACCAGGCTATCGAAACAGCTGTCCAGTACTCACAGCTGGAGTTCCAACCAATATATATATATATATATATATATGCTAGATGGTCAGTAGCAATCAGTAGGAAGTCCTGGATCTAGGTCTCCTACTTGTTAGCAGTCATCAGCAAAGTGCACCTGCAACCTCGAATATGCAGTATCTGATGGAGTTTATGCCTATCATGCATAACCCCAATATTTAATTGATTTAGCGTACGTTCCCCTTTCTGTGGTAAGACATATAAACTCATTTAAGTGAAGATGAAAGTAGGCACAAGCAGTGCATTGTAAAAATTTGTGTATAAAGAGATATCCAAAGCCACAGAGTAGTTATCTGACTAGCAAGGAGAGACGTATCGACAAAAATGAAATAAATTTTACAAAGAATTCTAGTTTTCTTTTCTCTACTCACCATAATGAGGAATAGCATTTCATTCTGATTAGCCAACTGGCCATTGAATTGTGACTCACCACAGTTAGTACACAACTCATCTGGGTAGTATCATCAAACTTTAAACTACAAATATAAGCATGGGTCATAGTCTAGTGATACATTAAAAATCTGTTCCAGAAGGAAACTGAATTCAATGAAGTTACACACCATTGAAGGTATTTTCTCCAACTGAGTTGAGTAATAAGTTTTCAAGAGTTTGGTTTGTAAGGATTAAATTTGTTTTTACGAGTTTGACCACGCACGGATTGATATCAGTTAGAGAACCATTGAAAACCAGCCACAGGGAGTACTGGACAGCTGCTTCATCAGCCTAGTTTGGGAATCATCGGGAGTACGCACCCACCACCAGGGTTCGAACCCATGGCCTTCCGGTTACAAGGCAAGCTATCTCGTACACCAGTCAGCCCATTGGGACACGATTCAATGGCCCATGAATTCTAACTCCTAATAATAAGTAATAAGCGTAAAATGTACTGTTTTTTGTAAGTTTGTTAGTGGCACAATGGTAGAATGCTCACCAACCATGCCCTACGTGGTTCGGGGCTCAAACCCCGGCCACCGACCCACTCCTTTACATCACCTCGCTAAGCCAGTAATAAGACGACTTGTAAATAGAGAAGGTTGGACATGAGGCTGGCTAGCAACCCCATTCCGTAAAAATAAATACCACTGCTACCGACAATTCAAAGCTCTGACTTGAGGCCCTATGTTCCACTAGGAACGTAAAGGGATATAATAAAAAATAAATAAAAATACTGTTTTGTAATTGAATCAGAAACCAATTTCCGCACCAGATACTAACTAAAACTTGTTGGCAGTAGATTATGAAGGTGAATGGATTGAGATGGCTAGGACATGTGTGCTGTACATGCCTAATCATTGCCTTCCTCGACGATGGGGAATGTTAGCTAACACATAGGATCAGGTTGGAAAAGACCTAGTGGTTGGTGGTGGTGGTGGTCAAACCAGAACTTGGAATCAGTCCACTTAGGAAGGTGTAGACTGATTGGTTGGTTGGGGTCTTCGGGATTCTAAGAATCAATGGCTAGAGACTTTGGTGATACGGTTCGAAGCCGTTGTCAACGGAGCAAATGCATTCACACTTTGTGATCTCCCTCTCTAGATCCATCAAATCCTCATGTGTTTCCATGTTACTTCTCTTTCTCCACCTGTATATTTCTGGCTATTATAGTCCTTCTGAATCAGTGTTTTCTCTCTTCCATCTTCCTTTTTGTGTTATATGGAGTTGTGGCAAGTTGAACTGCTGCACTTCAGTACAGTGCATTGTTCTATGTTAAAACTCAATCGGTCAGTAAGTAGAATTACACGCAAGAACAAGAAAGATTCTAATAGGAGTAGTCTGCCTGTCTGTCTATTTTCGACATAGAACTTTGCACATATGTGCGGCAGTTCAAGTCGACACACTCCATGTAGCACACATAGGAAGGGAAGAAAGTAGGAGAAGTGCATAATATAGACAGTAAACAGAGGTGTGAGACAAAGGAATAGTAATAACGAAGAACAAAACAGTTTCATTGGAAATCATGAGTCACAAGGAGTGGATGCATCTGCACTATATCCATTGAGAACGATTTTGAGCCGTGTCACCAATTGTTTCCAACCATTGGTTTTTACCGTCCCGAGGACCCAAACCAGTCAGGAAGTCTACATCTTCCTACGTGGCTTAGACTAACTGTTGTAGATTTCATTGACTGGTGCCATGTTTTCGTTTGACCGCCGCTAGCTCTCTTCCAGCCTGGCCCTATATCAGCTAACATTGCCTATATTAACGTGTCTGTTAATTGCATATTCGTTTAAGTACCAGGCTTCTAGGAATTCCCTGGCACTTTTGGTGTTTCCTCTGTCTAAGATTTTGACATTATCCCAATCAAATTGATGTCCATAATTGTTTATATACATTGATACTAAAGAATATATATCGTGTCTTTTCACAGCTGATTTGTGTTCTTGGATTCTAATTCGAAGGGGACGCCCACTTTGGCCGATGTAATGTTTGTTACAGTCCATACAATTTATTTTGTGAATGGTATTAATTTTATCTCCTTTTTCTGTTGGATCTTTCGGTTTGCATAAAATCGAATTAAGCGATTTGACTGGCTTGTGTGCTATATCTATATCAAACGGTTCCAGTATTCTAGCCGTTATTTCAGAGATATTACTCATGTATGGTAGGATGAATTTTCTTGTGGTCTTTAATGATGGTTCCTTGTTGGTATTGTGATTCGATTTTAAACACTTTTTGATGAAATTTTGAGGATAAGCATTCTCTCTGAAGACAGTTAGCAGGTATTTTTTTTCCATTCTTTTCAACTCTGGAGTGCTACAATGTGTCTGAACTCTTTTAAACAATGTCTGCACACAGTTTCGTTTGTGAGTAATTGGATTATTGCTAGTATAGTTGAGTATTTGATCTGTGTGCGTTGATTTTCTATATACTTGTGTCTCTAAATCTCCTGTGTTGGTTCTCCCGATTAAGACATCTAAAAATAGGATTTTGTTATCTAATTCTTCTTCTCATGTGAATTTGATGTCTTCAAATATGTTGTTTATTAATTTATGAGTACAATCTAAATCATTTCTCTTAATTATTACAAATGTATCTTCAACGTAACGTATTCAGATTTTCGGTTTAATTATAGGTAGAGTTATTAATTCTAATCTTTGCATAACGGCTTCAGCTATTAATCCTGATATGGGCGATGATCCCATTGGTGTTCCTTTTATTTGTTCATATATTTGAGTATTGAATTGGAAGTATGTTGTAAGGCATAATTTTATGAGTTCTATCCAAGTCTATCTGTTAATTGCAAATCATCCACCTGAGCTACAAATCTTCCCTATTATTGAATTAGGAGACGAAATTTCACTTCTTATCTCAATTGCTCTTTCTAAAATCATTGGTGGATTCGTGTCTCTAAAGTTAAACTTTGCCCAGATTTATTTACTAATTAATCAATACAGGGGAGACTTCGAACACTACTCAGCAGTCCATAGTTGACAGGGTGGAATTAAAATGTGCGATACGCTTTATTGAAAGTCGACCGGTTATCACACCACTTTCAATTCAACAGTCTTTACTAATTTGATAAGATAATAAATTTATGGACAAACCAACTAGGCTGCATATGTGTTCAACTCTTATTCATTGTCAAGTTTTAGTTTATAAGAATTTGATTCTTTTTAATGTTGATAACGAATAAGTATCAGTTAGAAGACCATTGGAAACCAGCAAGGCGTACTGGACAGTTGTTTCATCCTCCTTTGGAACTCTTTGTCAGTACGCACTGATGACCCCACACCCGTGAACCAAGGATCGAACCCAGGACCTTCATGATACGAGGCGAACTAGTTGACCATTCTCAGCCTTTGGGACGGAATCCAAAGGGTCCATGAGCTTTGACTTGTGTTCAGTCACAATTTTTAGTATCATCGACCCTTTTCAATATTAATAAGTTTGTGAATTGTTGGTATTAGATGGATGGAGGCAATCGCAAGGAAGCCTTGATTGACCCAGGTTTCGTGCTAGTCGGTACTCATCAGCAAGGCGTACCTGAAACCTCGAAGGAACTCATGTCCCTTCTGAGATTCGAAGCCATGTCACCCAGAGCTGTAGTCAGAGACGTTACTAAAGATAGGACTAGATACGCGAAACTAGTTATTGACTAGTGTCCAATCAAAAATATTAATAAATCTTCATACAACATGCTTCTTTTTGAATACAAATTGATTTTCCTCATCGACAACCATCAATTAGACAGTTACTGAGACACAAAAAACATTCAACGAATAATTAACCCCACATTTGAAAGTCCTCTGTAGGTGTTTGTCTGACATCACAAAGTCATTCAGGATGAAAGCCATAGACCATTAGGTCCTGAGTTGCAAACCACCCCCACACGTCGAGAAGTAGTAGGTGGTTTCAATTGATTCGGCGCTGCAAGCTGACTCAATCCGGTGTTACATAGCTGTTTCACAGCCCACCTTCAAATAAGTGAAACTGCCACTCAGCGCTTAGATAACTTTGATCTACTATCTAACAGGGACTACTGCTACTTGACGTAAGTGGTTCTCGACTCTACTCATTCCAATCAGTCATTTGCATACAACCAACCGAAAAACGTCAACATATACCAGCTCAAAAATGAAACATTAGAGGGGGGAATAGCTCTCTATTTTTCTTTCTCCACTGCTTTGTATAATTTTCTCTATGGCCAATGTCTATTTGTGAGATAAAGTATAAGTAAAAAGGCGTTTGAAGGATTACAATTTTTATCAGTTAAGGTCACGATCACAGATAAGTGGCAGGAAAATGAGGTAAAATAAAAGTGCTGTGGGTTGAAAATATTGTTTGAGTAAAATGGATCTTGGTTCTAAAATCAGAGTAATGGCAAATGTCAGACGGTTAACGTCACCTTCAAGCATAAACATGATCTGCATGAACTGGATCGTCCACATAATGTGTGTAGCATAGGTGGCGCGGAAATAGAAACTAAGTCAAGCATTAAAAATTATGGAATAGTTCTTCCCTCTGACCTTTCTTGATCATCCCATATCTTGTCGATTTCTAAGAAACTGTTTCGTCTAACCTACCCCACATTAAGAAGTTAAGACAATTAGGTACCACCCAACCTCTCTACTTTTTGTTAACTCTTGCATATTACATATTGTTCTTTATTTCTCCCCCTTAATCTTTCCTAGGTTACTTGAAAAGGGTATTAAATATCGTTGGCAGGGCAAGTGGTGTGTGCATTAAGTCAGCTGGTTACTATTGTAATCGACAGATACTTGAACCTATGCGAGAAACAGGCTAAATTCATATTGTCTGACTCTCAGCATCCTCTTTATTCACAACTCTCCCTTTGCATTTCAGCAGCTAGAGGACTAGAAGTTGTTATAAAGGATTACAGGCTCACACAACCAAATACAAAACTTACTGATACCCTATTTCGCCCGCATTCTGTGATATAATGTTAAGCGTAAAACTTACAACTTACTGTGTAATTAGCAAAATAAATAGCACATTTATCCTCTCCTATTTGTAATTTATGGTGACACTATTTCTATGATTTTACGGTTATCATCTTATACTTTTTGTACATTTTTGGCTTTCAAGTGTTGGTTTGCAGGGATTTGATTGATTAGTTACAGGATTTCATCCTGAGCTGACATCAGTTAGAGAACCATTGTAAAACAGCTGGGAGTACTGGACAGCCAGCTGTTTCGTCAGCCCAGTTTGGAACTCTTCATGAATACTCATACACCGCAAAAGTTCGAAACCAGGACCTTCTGGTTACAAGGCTAGGGAACTCGTAGATCATTAAGCCACTGGGACCCGATCCAATGGCCAGTGCATGAATTCCAACTTCTGCCAATTCACGACATAGCACGACCACTAGCCAATGTCATCGCTGGCGAGTATTTGTCCTCCCACCAGACCTTCAGAACCTTACTCATCACTGGAATCCCTATCTACTTGAATAGGGCCAGTCACTGGTGAGCATCAGACTGATATTCAAGTGATGGTTTGCAGGGATTTGATTGATTTCAGGATTTTATCATGAACTGACTTCTCTGCTTAATTCTTAATACAACCGTAGAAGACGAAAGACTTGGTAAAAGAATGTTTATAAGAAATTCGGTATCTCTATATAGCGAAATTATATACACCTTTTCTTCAAATCACCATTTGCACAGATCTTCCGTGTTGTGCTACTTCTGGCCTTCATACTGTCTTTCTTTGTGTTCCTTTCACTCCTCCCGTGTATCTATGTAACGCTGTATTATTTGCCTTCTCTGACATTCAATCTATCTCCCTGCTATTTGATGTTTTTATGCCGATGAACGCCTCCTTAATATATACTACTGATAAATCTTATCAGTAGCACACACCACACTAATACTAATGCCAAAAAGTTGTTATTATCAATTTTGGTTAACTATACCCATTAATTTTGTTGTTGTTGTTGTTTTTGGATATCTCAAGTGCAATATTGTACTCAATACTAAGAATTCCATGCTTGGTATCATAAGGTACTGTGTTTTAGAATAAAGCAAATTATTCTTACTATGATTATCATCAATTTTTGAGTGTACATAAAATAGGTCTAAGCATTTTTATGGTTAAGCCTTCCGCGAATTTAAGCATATGACCCAAAGACCTGATTCAATTAATTCCGGAAATAGATGTCTATAGTCACGCTACTGAAAATCACACCCATACAGATAGGTCATAAAGTTGCTTTCAACAGTTAATGCCTTTAAACCCACATTAATATATATAAAACAGGTTTGAGTGAGATATTTAAATTCGTTGACGCCTTAGCCATAAAAAGGCTTAAAACCGTTTTTATGTGTCCCAAAGAAATTATTTATTATGACTTTGAGCCCACCTTAGTTATCCAATCTTTGAATCAAGATTAATTTCACCTAAATATCTGGAAATCTTCGTCACTCACCATCAACAACAAAATTCGGATTTTCAATACAAACGTCAAGTCAGTCAGTTCTTCTATATGGATCAGAAACTTGGTGATTCACAAAGAATATTTCCAACAGCCTGTTGCAGACCTTTATCAACAACTGTCTTCTTCGTTCTATACTGAAGATCAGATCGCCACCGGAAAGAATCACCAACACGAAGCTACGGTAACAAACAAAACAAAAACCAATCGTCCAACAAATATGCAGGAGAAAGTGGAGATGGATTGGACACTCGCTGAGGAGGCCACTGGGTGACATCGCGTGTCAGGCCAGTGCTCTAGTGGAACCCGAAAGGCAAGCGGCGAGTGGGACGTCCAAGGGTGACATAGAGATCGTGTGAAGAAGAGCTGAAACAGTGTGGACTAACATGGATGCAGGTGAAAAGTACAGCAGAAGACAGAAGCAAGTGGAGACGTGCAGTTGAAGCCCTATGTTCCACTAGGAACCCAAGGCAATAATAATAATGAAAATATCTTCTCAACCTCCTTTCTTTTCCTTCCTTCATTCTTCTACTCCTTATCTGTGATCGTGACTTTTAAACATTTTGACCTATATTGAGAAAAACTGTGATTCTTTATGCTCTATTGCTTTCGATATATGAATATGTTTCAACCACAGGCAGTCGGAAAGCACGGATGAAGATGTCAAAACCAGACAGAATCGATAGGACAAAATACGCCTTCATCAACCTGAAATCAGATTGGAAATCTTTTGCACTCCACCCGAGCATAAAGAACTAGATTCGGACTGTGTTCAACACAAATGTAAAGTCAGTCAGTCAGTTCTTCTACACGGGTCAGAAACTTGTACTGTGCACCCGTCACGAAAAGCATTTCCAACGGCCTGTTGTAGACTTCTATCAACAGCTGCCCACTTCGCTAGCTGGCTCCAAACTGAAGATCAAATGGCTGTCCAGCTGTCCAGAAAGAATTCGCAACAAGAAACTCTCCCTGGGAACAAACCAACCAAGAACCGATTGCTCACCAAATATGTAGGAGGAAATGGAGATGGATCAGGCGTACGTTGAGGAGGCCATCGAATGACATGGTGTTCAATGCAGTCGTCAGTGCGAGGATGACATGGAGGATATCGTGCAAGTTGGAGGACGAGATGCGAGATTATGAACAATCTTGGAGTCAGCCAGCTGAACAGGATAGCATCAAACGGAACAAAGTGGAGATGTGTAGTTGAAGCGCACCTATGTTCCACTCAAAACCCAAGGGAATAATAACAATAATGCTAAATACATATATGTGGGTGATTAGAAGGTTCAAAACGTGTTGCACAAATACATATATTACACATTTCAAATAAATTACTTCATCTTACTGTTTTATCGAAATTCATAAATTGAACCCCAGTTGCTTTATGTAATTAAAAGGCACATCGTGTATGCTTATTATAGTATACTTCAGCAAGGACAGAAATACACTAAGACTGGTTGAATAATAAATAATTCATATGTAGATTTTTTTTCACAAACTAACATCAATTAGATATCACAGAAGACTAGAAAGGCACTGGACAGTTATTTCGTCCCAGTTTGGGACTCTTCAGTAATGCGCACCAACGACGCCGACATTTATCGAACACAGAAACTTCAGGTTATGAAGCAGTGATCTGTAAATCCTCACTTTGTCAATTCTTGACATAGCGCTCGCTACCTTGCTTCAACCAATGCCTTCGGTGAGTATCCACTTTCCCTTGACATAGTGGCCTCCGCTAGTCACGACTTCTCATTACAACTTGAACACATAGGTTGGTAGTAGAGCTAGCTATATCACGAATTGATACGAGTTAGAATTCATAGGTTAGTGAGTTCCAACTTAAGTGACTGAATGGTCAGTAAGCTTGGCTGAGTAACCTGAACGTCTCGGGTTTGGTGCGTACTGTTGAAAAGTCCCAATCTAGGACAAAAACGCTGTCCAGTGCCCTCACTGCTAGTCCCCAATGATCTCTCTAACTGATTTTTGTTCGTCACAAAATCTCTTATAAACTGAAATTAATATAAACCCTTACAAAAATCCGTAATACTAGCATCGAGTTTTTGTCATATGTGATCATTTAGTGTAAACTCCGTGTGTGCGTGTACATAAAACCGGTTGATTGATTAAAGCACACACTTTTTTCTTTATACAAATATAAACAATAATACGGGTAACTAACCACCTCATTACCTCACTAACTGTTCATTAATATAGTAACTACCAGACATATACATACAGCATAGAAGTTTGTATAAAGTGTGAAAAATGCCAAAATGTGTGTTAGTTCATAATAATATGGCCAACTTCAAGTGTGCATATATATACAATCCTACCTAGGCTAAGTTATAGTCGCTAGTATTGTCTAGTTGACATATATAAGTACTAGTAATAATAATAATAACAGTAATACATAAATTGCTTCACACTGCACACATACATTTATTCACACTCGTGTGGATTACGTGTCTATCAAGATTATTTATGTATTTAGAATTATTAATATTGTTATTATTACTATTATTATGATTACTATTATACTTCATAACCATGCTATAATATTATAAGTAGACCAGTCTATGATCGTTTTTGAAGAAAAAAATTAAAGGTTGCGTAATCGTGTACGTACACAAATAGATGGATGGATGGATACATAGTAAGCTTTAAAGGCTTAGTATTATTATTATTATTATTTATGACTACCATGTGATGCCAGGTACATATCTACATATAATTACCAATCTCTCTCTCTCTGATTGTGATCAAGTTTTATAATCAAAAATTTGTATTTATATAAGGTTAACTGATAATGTTCTACGTTTACCTGAATTCAGCTTATTTCTTTCGCTAAGCTAAGTGTACTTTGATACTCGTGAAAGCCATTACAGACAACTAGAGAGAGAGAGAGGGGGAGAGAGAGAATGAGAGATATAAAAGGGCTAGGTGTCTTAGTTTATCACAGATGTTCGCATTCTACCTCCCATGTGTGAGTGGTATATGTTATTTTTTGTATTCCCTTACGTTCCCAGTGGAACATAAGGAGGGCTTCAAGCTAGAGGCTTGAAGTTTCAGTAGCAGTGGTGTTTATTTTTTTTACGGGGTGGGGTTGCTAGCCAGCCTCATGGCCCCAACCTTCCCTATTTACTAGTCATCTTATTACTGACTTAGCGAGGTGAGGTAAAGGAGTGCATCGGTGGCCGGGGATCAAACCCCGAACCACCTCTGAATGGTTGGCGAGCATTCTACAGCTGTGCCACCGATGCACTGGTATATATTATAGTGTGTAATATTTAGGTTAGGTGTAGAATGTCACGTAACGTAGAAAAGGTATGTCAATCGATGGGATGTTTGTGAAGCTAGCTACATCGATTCACATGGCTAGGACACGTGTCATATCCACCAAGCTATCACCTTATTCATCAAGCAATGTTAGGTGATATAGGATTAGGTTGAAGCCTTTGCCAGTCAGTTTGAGTCAGTCACGTAGACAGGGTGTAGACTACCTCACTGGTTGGGGTTCTCGGTATGATAAGAATCAATGGTTGGCGATTATTGGTGATATGACTTAAAATAGTTCCCAATGGTGTGCAGATGCATTCGCCTGCCATTTGAATCCCTAACGTTTTTCCATGTTTTTTTTAAATCTTTTTATTCCTTTACGTTCCCAGTGGAATATTGGACTCCAGGCTACAGGCTTGAAGTTTCGGTAGCAGTGGTGTTTATTTTTACGGGATGGGGCTGCTAGCCTGCCTCATGTCCAACCTTCCACCTTTACCAGTCGTCTTATTACTGGCTTAGCGGGGTAAAGGAGTGAGTCGGTGGCCGAGAATCGAACCCTGGACCACATGCATGGCTGGCAAGCATTCTACCTCTGTGCCACCGAAGCACATGTTGCTATATTCTTTTTTTCGTACATTTCTAGTCAATATAATTCTTCCAAATTTCTTTTTCCTCTAATTTCTCTATCTCTGTATGCTTATATGCAGTGTAACAATTTGAACTGCTGCACTTCTCTGAAAAAACCAGTTACTTGAATGTACCTATAAACATCTTCCATTTCACCAGTAAGCGCAAAATATGTTTGAAAAACATTTTTATTACAGCAAGTTGAGAAAAAGAATTAAAACCTGGTTTCAAGGAAGTCAACATCATGAATACAAAAAAGTTGTAAAGTCAATCAAATGAAATTTGAAGACCCGCTTCTCAGTGGGCTAGTTAGTTAGAACTTAGTTCTTGGGAATACACCTATTATGTAGTAGACTATGAGATGTAGTTATTATCTGAGAGTTGACGATACTATCCAGTTGCATACACATACATCCTCTAGGCAAAACTACGATCACACAACAAATTAAGAGCCAACTTGACAAATATATTCAGAGAAAACTGAATAATTTGGTTTGATTCACACATAGACGACCGACAAATTGGTTACTACCAAAGTGTACATAAAATAGGATTGTCACTTTGCTTGATTCAAGAGGTGACTAATTCACCGTATTACTGTAGAGCTTAATGGTAACGTAAATATTTAAATGAATCAGAAGGTATCTAGTTGTTCTACCCACATAATGAGGACCAGGGGTTCGAACCTCACTCCAACCTACCATCAAGGTTTGAGCAGCTAAGTGATATCACTAGTCCTCACACAATAGATGTGACTCATTGCCAATCATAATTTCTTTCCTTTTTTCCATAATGAGGAGAGCATTAAATACGTTTTGATGCTTCACACGAAATCATGTTTTCAGCTAGCCATCCTTCCATTTCTGCTCATCAAAGCCGACCTTTACATGGCTTTGACGCAAGATTATCAACAAGTTTCTAGAAAATAAATCTCTTATTCAAGAACGTCTTCAATGTCCTTTTCAGTTTAAATAATGAGATACATAAATTTGAATGAAGCAAGAACAACAGTGTGGTTCGTGCAGAATAATATGGTACTATCATTGTTTATTTCGTCGGTTTCTCATCAGCTGCTTACAGCTTAAATAAATAATATATATATATATATCAAAGGGATATAGTGTAATTTTGCTTGTCTCTTGTTTCTATGGTCTGAGTTGAGCTCAGTACATTGTTACCTAATTTATTAGTCACTCATCATCTTACGCATCTTTCGTCTTTGTTACGTAACTCCTTTACCATGGTAGGCATACATTTACTTTGCTTAAACTTCAACTCCCTGTGTAAAAACTATATAAGCGTATTTGTCTGAGCACTATTCACTAATTCCGGAACCTCCTGTCAACTGACAGACGTTAAAGTAAAATTTGCAAGTATTTTAAAACTTTTCTGTACATAAACTTGGTAATAATTTATTTAAGCTATATGCGCAGCTGATGAGGAGCCAACGAAATAAACAATGATGGTACCATCATATTATTCTGCACAAACCACACTGTTTGTTGTTCTTGCTCTATTCAAACTCATCAAGGGGAATAAATGAATGAAGATGCATAAATATAAACATGGGATTCCAATGAGATGATTGTTGGAACCATCATTATTATTTATTTTATTCCTTTTGTGTTTCTAGTAGAACATAGAGCTTCAAGCATGACCTTCGAATTTTCAGTATCAGTGGTGTTTATTTGCTACGGGATGGTATTGCTAACCGCTTCATGTCTAACCTTCTCTTTTTACTGGGTTTACTACAGCCTAAGGCGAAGTTTAGGAGTACATCGGCCGGCCAGGGGTCGAACCTTGGACCAAGTGAATGGTTGGCAAGTGTCATACCACTGATCTAGGGAACAATTTATTAGCAGATTATTTTGAAAAGTGTGATTAGAAAACATTTGACTTATTCCGGACAGTACATGACCCTCCAGAGAGACAATTTTTTTCCCTTCACGTTCCCAGTGGCAGTGTTTATTTTACAGGATGGAGTTGCTAGCCTCATGCCCAACCTTTCCTCTTCACCTGCATTATTTCTGGCTTAGCGAGGTAAAGGAGTGTGTCGGTGACCGGGGATCAAACCCCGGACCATGTGCATGGTCGGCGAGCGTCCTAACCGCTAGGCCACCGATGCCCAATAGACAATAGATTCTATTATTTTATTTGTATGTTTTCTCAGCTTATATTGATAATGATACATTTATGTATGAAAAATAGTTTGGTGATGAAATAAGTATGCAGCGAGATAACGGGTCTCACGTGGTCTGGCGGTTAGGACTCCTGGCTTTCACCCAGGTGGCCCGGGAATACTTTTATATATAGAGGCCTGCGTTGAAAATTCATTTCAGTTTAGTCAGTTCAGAGAGAGAATATGGATATCCCCCTACATAGTCTTATTAACGAGTAAGGAAGATCTAAAGATAGGAAGAGGTTCAGAGAAATTCAAAGTATGCAAGAAATCAGAATTTATTTACCCCAACTTTAGATTTTATAATATTGGAAGAGTAATCAATAGACAATTGAAAACAAATCTTGTTGGAACATATCTTGAATTGATTTCAGCTCTTTTCTATCAAGTTAAGATGAAGTGATCAGTATTAATTCTTCTTCATATCTGATTACATAACCTTTCAAGAGTTAGTTTGCAAGGGATTTGAGTTGGTTTAAGTTTTATGTCGGGTTGATTTCATTTAGAGAACCTTTGAAAACCAAAGAGTACTGAACAGCTCTCTTTCGTCCTAGTTTGAGACTCTCTCTCTCTAGCAGTACGCCGCATCGGGCATGGAACCCAAGACCTTCTCCAGGTTACGAGGTCACGCTCGTTGACCCCTTTCAGCCAATAGGGCTGAAATCCAATGCCCCATGAATTCGAACTTCTGTTAATTGGCAACTTTGGAGCAACTGTCAGCCATCCAATCTTATCAGAGAGTATTTGTTCCCACCACCACCCCACTGATTACAACTTATCACTAGAAGTGACATCAATCCATGGTCAAATTTGAATTATAATCTTCCAACCGGGTCTCTTCTTTTCTCAACTTTTCATCAAATGATTTATGCTCTATTTGTTGCTATCCCGATATTCATAACTGTGCGCTCAATCGACTCATTCAAGAAGGGATAGGGACAGGCACACATACTTTTTTAGAAAAAGATCAGCATCGGCTTGACGCCTTCTATCCTCAAACAAAATAGTCACAATCTGAAATATCAAAACATGCTCTTTATTCATAATCTGTAAGAATTATCCTTTTGTGAATATGATATACGAGTGCAATCCTCTTAACCATACTATTATCATTACACTATTAAACTCACTTTATCATTTCATCGTTTCACACGCATAAATTAAAATTCATTTTTACGGGTTATAATAAACAGTTGGAAACCGTGACCAGTAGGCTACAGCAGGTTGAAGATGAGGCAGTAACTCATCAAAGAAGACATTGAGAAGTGGTCGCGCTATGTCGTGAATTGGAAGAAGTTAGAATTCAAGGACCATTGGATCGGGTCCCAGTGGCTCAATTGTCTACGAGCTTGTTAGTCTTGTAACCAGAAGGTCCTGGGTTTGAACCCCGGCGGTGGATGCGTACTGCTAAAGAGTCCCAAACTAGGACGGAACAGCTGGCCAGTACTCCCAGATGGTTTTCCAGTGGTCCTCAAACTGATTACAGCTCATGATGAAATCCTCCATGCAGTCAAACAAAATCCCTACAAAACCAATACTTGAAAGAACTTACAGTAATAAAATATTATTTTTATTTTTATATCATTCAATTATTTTATTTTCTTCCCTGTAAGACGCTAAAATAAAAATGACGTTCAAGTGTTGGTTTGTAGGGATTTGATTGGTTACAGGATTTTCATCATGAGCTGACATTAGTTAGAGAACCATTGGAAAACCACCACGGAGTACTGGACAGCTGTTTCGTCCTAGTTTGGGACTCTTCGTCAGTACGCACCCACCGCCAGCGTTCGAACCCAGGCCCTTCTGGTTACAAGCCGAGCTAGTTCGTAGACCATTAAGCCACTGATACCCGATCCAATGGCCAGTCCATGAATTCTAACTTCTGCCAATTCACGACATAGCGCGACCCCTAGCCAATGTCTTCGGCGAGTATTTGTCTTCACACCCGACCTGCTGCACCCTACTGGTCACGACTTATCACTAGAACCCAAGGTAACTACCTACCTGAATAGGGCAAGTCGTTATTTGATTGATAATGGTTAGAATGAATGTCTCGTCCTATTTTGGGACTTGTCATCTGGAAGTACCTACATACCCGGTGAGTGAGTGAGTGAGTGAGTGAGTGAGTGAGTGAGTGAGTGAGTGAGTGAGTGAGTGAGTGAGTGAGTGAGTGAGTGAGTGAGTGAGTGAGTGAGTGAGTGAGTGAGTGATAGTGTTCCCCAACTGAGACTCGAACCAAGCACCCATCACATTGTTCCAAACACTCAAGCGTTATTCCCTAGACTAAACAACCACGTCAGCCATCTCCTTTACAACAGGTATCAGTTGTTATTCGTCGAAATTATTCTGAATCCTTCCCCCCCCACACACACACACACAAACTGATCGATTGTATTTATCTACACTATCTAAAGTACAATAGCCTAACTTTCATTTTTTTTTCTCGTCAGTAGCGCTTGTGTTGTTGTGAGGTTGCAGACCTTTATCAACAACTGTCTTCACTCTATACTGAAGATCAGATGGCCACCGGAAAGAATCACCAACAAGAAACTATGGGAACAAACAAAACAAGAACCAATCGCCAACCAACAAATATGCAGGAGGAAGAAGTGGAGATGGATTGGACACTCACTGAGGAGGCCACTGGGTGACATCACGCGTTACGCCAGTGCTCGAGTGGAACCCGAAAGGGAGGCGACGACTGGGACGTCCAAGGGTGACATGGAGGAGATCGTGTGAAGAGAAGTTGAAACAGTATGGACTAACATGGATGCAAGTGAAAAGTACAGCAGAAGACAGAAGCAAGTGGAGATGTACAGTTGAAGCCCTATGTTCCACTAGGAACCCAAGGGAACAATAACACAATAATAATCTAAAGTACAACTGCCTAACTTGCATATTTTCTTCTCTTCAGTAGCACTTGTGTTGTTGTGAGGTTGCTGGTCTCCCGTCCAAACTTCCCTGTTTTCCAGGCTTAATATTGGTGCTAGGCGAGGTTTAGAAGTACGTCGGCAGAGAATCAAACTCGGACCATATGTTTGGCTGATAAATATTCTACCCCTGAACAACTGATGCGCTGATTCCATGAAACACTCAAGTAAAATTATGTAATTGTGAGATATATATACATATGCAATTGAATGATTCCTGTGGTAATGTGTTTAGTGCAATATTAAGAATTAGTAACTAAGTTCAAATGATCAGTTAGTACATTTGAACAAGCTTTAAAAACTATCCTATTCGAGTTGTATATCACTAACAGTCGTCAAACCATTGAATCATGGCATTCCGATAACCCCAACCAGACAACCTACACCTCCCATTCTGGCTCAAATCAACTATTGATAATGCATGCATATAAAGGCAAGTGAGACATACTCTAGAGAGTCGTATAAAGAGGGCTATAGTTACCTCAATTCAACATAACATAGGGGAAAAAATCAGCTTCAGCAAGGATAGACTACAACAACGAAGGGTACAATACAAAGCAGAAATAAGTTTAAGTAAAGAGGGAAAGTCAATAGAGGTGAAGTTTGTGAAGTCGCATCATTTGAGATAACTACAAAATGTGTTACACACGATAAGCCATCATTACCGATCAATATGTTATGAGACACTGAATTTAGTTGGAAGAGTTAGGGTTGACCAAACTAAAATCCATGGATCAAAATCGTTCGCAGTGGCACAGATGCGCATTCCCCATCGAAACAGAACCCAAGAAATCAAATTGGCTGCAAAAAGACATGATACATATTCCTGTTTCATATCAATGAATGTTGATAATTATGGATACCAATTTGATGATTGGGATAATGTCGAAATTTTAAACAGAGGAAACACGAAAAATACTGCCAGAGATTTCCTACAAGCCTGGTTGGTACTCAGGTGAATCAGCCAGTGATTAACAAACATATTACTACTATGAACCAAATTTACCAACTAATTAAAAGTAAATCATCACATGACAAGAAAGTTCAAATTCCAAGCAAATAAAAAATGATCAACAGAAATGTAAATTGACTACCAGTCACGAAGATGGTTGCTGTCAGGAGACACAATTCTATCTTTGATGGAGAATACAAATCAGTTGAATTTATGCTAAAACTTGCGCTGGGGGGAGGTGACGGAAGCTTAGCAACTCAAACAACCAGTCAGCTCAGAGAATACAACTAATTCCAAATCATTCATCTACACATCACACCCCAGTTGAATCAACTATATGATTCAGTTATTATTGCTTAGTAATAATGAATCCTGGTTCATTGAGTCTACACCCAACACATGCAACAGAAATGACTCAATGCAAATACCAGAAATATGTATGGAAGATATTATTACCACCAGTCTGTCAAATCAGAGGAGGATAATAAATAATCTTAAAATTCTATTTCAATTCACGTACATTATAACATTCTAACAAGTTACTTATTTATTTTACTGTAAAAACACTCGTCTTATTTTCCATCTGATTGTAATTGATCAATAACACTCATATTATTATTTCTTAATGTACATTAACCTACATTGATTTTTGTTCAAATGTCTAATCAATTTCACACACGTGTATAAATTAAGGAAAAAAGTTGTGTGAGTGACTTGATATGATTAGGAGTGGCAATAGTTTGTGCTTGAAACGTGGTCATCAGTTAATATTACTGTACAACACTGTGTGATTTATCAAAATAAAATCTTATCCATAATGGAGTTATACTCTACCACAGTGCCCAAGTTTTATACTTATACTATGCCTATACTTATATGCAGACGATATAGTCATTCTAGGCGAGGAGGCTGACAAAATGAAGAGTCTTCTGAACACCTTGAGCAACAATCTTCGTATGTTTGGTATGCGATTCGCCCCTGTAAAATGTAAGGTGATGTTTCAGGATTGGACTACACTGACCCCTAGATTAGAAATAGGAAGTGAAGTGGTAAAGCACGTTGACCACTTCACTTACTTGGGAAGTACCATCAGACCCAACGGGTTGATCGCTGACGAAATCTCAGCACGAATACAGAGGGCTAGTTCCACAATATTGTTTCCTGTCTTGATAAGGGTGCTAAGTTCGTTCGAACAGCTTTTTTAGACTATACTGCAGCTTTCGACTCTGTTCCTAGGACACTTTTATTAGGAAAGATGATTTCAGCACAGACAGAGTCCTGGGTAACTAGATGGCTGTCTTCTTATTTTAAGGATAGGAAACAGCATACTGTTTTGGCTGGAAAGCGCTCCACTTCTCAGCTAACTGAAAGTGGTGTGCCTCAAGGTGCAGTACTTTCTCCATTTCTTTTCTCTTTCTTTTTGCATGACCTTCCGAACTCACCCAAAGTTAACTTCATTAAGTACGCTGATGATCTGACCGTTTCTGTCCCTGTAGTTTCCACATCGGATTGTTCCCATATGAATGGCTTCTTAGCTGAAGTTAAGGATTGGTCTAGCTCAAATGGTCTTAAACTAAATCCAACTAAATGTAATACAGTTGATTTCAGCTTGAGAAGTGAAAAAGACATGCATGGATTGATCCAATCTCATGATTGTTGTAATATTGACGGTACCATGATAGAGAGTAAGTCAAGTGTTTCTTATCTTGGCATTAGTTTCTCTTCAAACCTTTGCTGGTCGTCTCACATTCTTATAGTTTCTACGAAAGTTTTCCGTCTGACTTATTACATAAAGAAGTTGAGGCACTCAGGTATAACCCAATCTCTTCTTATACAATTTATTAATTCATGTGTTTTGCCCATCATTCTTTATTGTTCTCCATTATTCTTCCCTGGGCTACTCAAAAAAGACCATATAATACTACGAAGAACATTGAGGCTGTAAGTAGGGTCAGTGCTATCCCTTTGACTCAACTAACTGACACTGTTGTCAATAGGCATATGAATTCTTGTAAACAGTTAGCTAAAGTTATCTTGTCTGATAGTGAACATCCTCTTTATTCACATTTGTTTCCTTGCATCTCTTCGGGTAAGACCAGAAGAAATTTCATAAACATTTATGCTCGCACTACAAAATATAAAAAT
The DNA here is from genome assembly GCA_944472155.2 of Trichobilharzia szidati. Taxonomy (NCBI): domain Eukaryota; kingdom Metazoa; phylum Platyhelminthes; class Trematoda; order Strigeidida; family Schistosomatidae; genus Trichobilharzia; species Trichobilharzia szidati. Next base: position 41,135,227 of record OX235277.1, on the reverse strand, counting down.
TCGACCGTACCATATTTGGCACGAGTATTGTGTGAAGAGACGAATATCAGAAAAGAACTTTTACAACTTTTAAATCATTAACTACACTATAAAATGTAATGATGCATATTATTGCATGTGTGATTTGTTATATTATTTATTTATTATTGACTATGACCTAGAAATGGTGTATTTTATTGGGTTTTTTTTTTATTTTTCCTATTAACTATCAATATTTTTAAAATTTTATATATTTATATAATTATAAAAAGAGCTAAACCAATGCAATATGTAAAATGAAACGCTGAAAATTCCATGCTGTAAATTGTTATTGTTGTGGAATAAAGTGATTATTATTATTATTATATGCCAGTTTACGCCGTCTCTGGCGTAGACGTGACATCCAACCATCGACCAAAGGCCATGTGTACTGCTCAGCAGTCCGCTCTGTCCTCCTTTATGGCTAGCTGGCCATTGAGAGCGGAAGACATGAAAAGATTAGTTGTGTTCGATCATAGGTGTCTGCGTTCTATCTCCCGTGTGAAGTGGTATAATAAGGTGAGCAATATTGAGGTTAAGCTTCGGTCGAGTGCTAGGTAAGGAGGGGAAATCAGTCGAAGAGACTGTGAAATTACATCGACTGAGATGGTTAGGACATGTGTTACATATGCCTAGTCATCGCCTTCCTCGACTGACGGGCAATGTTAGCTGATATAGGGTCAGGTTGGAAAATAGCTAGAGGCGGTCAAACCAAAACATGGCACCAGTCAATGAAATCCACAACAGTTAGTCTAAGCCACGTAGGAAGGTGTAGACTTCCTGGTTGAGGTCCTCGGGACGGTAAAAACCAATGGTTGGAAACAATTGGTGACATGGCTCAAAATCGTTCTCAATGGCTAGCGCAGATGCATCCACTCCTTGTGACTTATGATTTCTAATGAAACTGTTTTGTTCTTCGTTATTACTATACCTTTGTCTCACACCTCTGTTTACTGTCTATATTATGCATTTCTCCTACTTTCTTCTCTTGGTTTGTGTGCTACATGGAGTGTGGCGACTTGAACTGCCGCACATATGTGCAAAGTTCTATGTCGAAAACAGACAGACAGATATCAGTGCTCTTAGTACACTCAAGTTCTCAGTGTTGCCTGAATTACATCAAATCCATACCATTTGTGACGGTTCCCATACTAGACACATAGAGAATCACTAAATATCATACATACAGTACACTCATAAAATAATTGAATATAAAATGAAATTAACTCTCAAGTGAACTGATTACAAATCGATTGACAGAATTAGGTCACACACCACACGCTATACACAATATGTGATATTGGTGAAAATTCAAAATTCGAAATTTTCGTTTTTTGAAAACAAAACCTGATTAGTATTGACCTTTCACACAAACGCACACATACAGTATCGATAGTAAAAGGGTATTTTTTTGTTGAAAAAACAACAACAGCACTAAATTTCACATTTTCACCTCACAACTCTACATAAATGTGAATATTTTTGTGTAATAGTATAAAAAAACTACAGCACACAGTACACATACACACCAAGAATGTAACGCCAGACATTTGAAAAAATAATAAATAAATATTTGGCTTTCAATCAATGTCACCCTATTTATTGGGTAGACTTTGATAAATATCTGTATTTTACTCTATAATCCAGTTCTACTTGTACATATAGTGGTGAATAGAGTGGAGTTAATTTCCAAGAGTTTGTCTGTAGGGGATTCGATCCTGTTTCAAGTTCGATCACCGATTGATATTAGTTAGCGAACCATTGAAAATCATTCAGAGGGTAGTGAACAACTGCTTCTTCAGCCCAGTTTGGGACTCATCGGTAGTACGCACTCACCGCCAGGGTTCGAAGCCAAAATGCTCCGGTTACGAGTCAAGTTTTTGCAGATCATTCAGCCACTGGGATCCGATCTAATGGCTGTCCCATGAATTTGAATTTCTACCAATTCGTGATTTCAGTGAGACTGGGACAAGCCAACGTCATTCGTGGCGAGTATTCCTCCCCACTCCCGACCTGTTGGTGGATTCCACTGGTCACGACTTTTCACTAGAACTCCAGACAACTTTGTCCTGGAACCAGCCAGTCACTAGCTAGCATCAGGTTAATATTCAAGAGTTTGTTAGTAGGGATTTGATTTTGTTTCAAATTCAGTCACTCATCGATGTCATTCGAGCTAATTAGTCGATAGTCAAGTGTCTAAGCAGACGATTATTGAGTATTTTAATAAGGTGCCCTACATAAACTACTAAATTCGGCGACAACACACAACATCATGGTACGGTTTGTCTAGATCTAAAAGACCTCCTTAATCCCACTGGCGAAAAGCCATCACCTACTGAGGATGCATGGGTATATCCAGCAAACGACCATCAAATAGGACAAAACATATATTGTAGATCTCACAAGTAGCCATCAGCAACCATATTATTGTATCTTTTACTGTAAGTTTTATTATGAATTAGCAACAAGTTAGAAAACCATTGAAAACCAACATGAAATACTGAATGGCTGTTCTGTCCTACTCTGGAACTCAGTGGCAGTACGCACCCACCGGCAGGTTTCAAAGCCAAGATCAGTGAGGTCCACCAACAGGTCGAGAGTGAGGACAAATACTCGCTACGGATGACATTGGTTGGTGCCAGACGCGCTAAAATCACGAATTGGCAGAAGTTAGAATTTATGGACCATTGGGTCGGGTCTCAGGAGTTAATTTTATGATACCTCGATACAATACAATACATATAGACACACCTGATGGTAGGTATCGATGACTTGCAGGAAACCCTGAATAACTCAGTTTTCATCTTTGTTGACATTCATTAGAAAAGCTTATCGAACACCTTCTGAGATTAGAAGTACTACTACTTAGAGTGCAACTGGACAAAGTAAGAGACTGTGGAAAGCAAGAAGAGGGGCATACAGAGGACTAACAAACACACCTTAGAACATCTGGATTTTGAAGATGATTTGCGTCTCTTTGTTGGACAAACTAAAAAACCAAAAACTCATCAGAACAAACAATCAAGACAAGACTTCAGATGAATACAGGAAAGACATAGGTGATGAAACTACCCAAATGCCAAAAAGAAGCAACAATCGTCATCAACAGGAAGCATCGCTTCAACGATACGCAGGCAAGGTGGATAAGAAAGTCAAGGCCAGCCAGAATGGGAACTGGGAAGCAAGTCGGGTGTTGTTCGTCATTCTCTGAAATCAGTGTCGATAAGCCCAGAAATTAGTATAAAGGAACGAGATCCTAATTTTCAATATTAATGTCAAGTCAGTCAGTGATTCTGTACGGTTGCGAGGCTTAGTATGCGCGTCATCAAAAGCAGGTTGCAGCTTTTCGTCAACGGATGCCTTCGCCGGTTGGATATTGAAGATCAGATGGCCGACCAAAAACAAAAAGCGACGAGGAGCTCTGTCGCTTCACAAATATACAGAAGAATACGGAGAGGGACTGAATATATGCTGAGGAGACCTGTGAGTGACCTCAGACGACACGTCCTCAAGTGGAGCCTAAACATAAAGGACCGTGTTGGGCTACTGATGGTGACATGGGGGCAAACCATGTGAACAGACGTGGAACCAGCTAAAAAGACGGCAGGGACACATGACGTAATGGAGATATACTTTTGAAGTCTTTTCTTCCACTCAAAACGCGATAAAGAAATAATAACACCAATGATATGACTCAGTGACCTTAAATCCTGATTAATTCAAGTTCAAAATGACTCTTTGTGAATAAGCAATGGAGAAAATTAAGATTTAACCACAATGTATCATATGTTGAATCTGTCTTCCATCATCTCAGTGTCTGTAGGACTGTACACATCCAGGATTGATACCATGCAAATAACAATAAGATGAAGCAATGTTTATTTGGACACGATTGAGACCTTTATACTAATAGGTGAGACACTAACCTAGGCGAATTGGAAATGTGTTACGGACATCTTTCCAGTGGCTACCAATCTATCCATTACGTAAGAGTACCAGAAGTGCCTGTAGGTAATGTTAAGATGACTACAGCTATGATACACAGGTGAGTTCTCTTAGGTCGGTATCTGTTAGCTCATTAAAATATCCTGCATACATTTCAATAGATCATATGAATCACTAACTGGAGATATTATCAGATGTCATTTAGAAGAGAGATCAATGGTAATCATGCTGTTCAATTTCCATTGGGGACACCTCCACTCAGTAGGACGTGAATACATCAAGTTGATGAGTTCCAGGCAAGACGAAACACAGTCACAATCAGTCAATTAGTTTATGGTTAATTAATTATTTATTTTTTTACCACTTGTCATTTCATCTTGGTGAATTTGAGCAAGCCGAATATTCTGTAGTTATTACATTCAGCACAAAGAAAAAGATTCGGATTTTCAGCACCAATGTCAATTCAGTCAGTGCTTCTATATGGTCCAGAGACTTGGCAAACGTATCAGGAAAAGCATTTCCAACAGGCTGATGCAAACCTTCATCAACAGCTGCCTCCTTCGCTTCACACTGAAGATCAAATGGCTGGCCAGAAAGAATTAGCAACAAGGAACTATAGCAAGCAGAGGACCAACCAAGAATCTGTTGCCTGGCAAATATGTAGGGGGAAAATGGAGATGGGTCGAGCAAACACCGAGAAGACCATTGAGCGACACTGTGAGCCGAGCCCTCAAATGGGATCCCAAAGGGGAATGACGAGTTGGGCAACAGGGAGTGACATGCAGGAGATCGTTCGGGGAGGCGCAAAAAATTGTTTAAGGTCAGTCGTTCGGTCAACCGAAGAAGATTGCTGAGGACATAGCGAAATGGAGATGTGTTTTTGCAGCCTTATATTTCATTCGGAACCCAAGGGAATAATAATGGTGATAATAATACTACATTTTGTAGTGGCTCGTGGAAGGTTTGTATCAAGTAAGAGGAGGAGAAAACAAAAATCTTCAAGATAAAATCATTTGTAGATACTTCTAGCACAAGTTAACAGTAACACTGAATTAGTGTTACACAAGTCAACAAATATAAGAAATAAAATTTTTAGGGAAGTTAAATTTAAGACACTTAACAGGCGCGAATGAACCTTGGGATACTCAGTCACAACAAGACAATGGAACCGGGTAAATAACACTAGATTCATGAAAAAATTGCGCGTCAGTGTTTCACTAGTAGGACGCTAGCCAATCACGCACGTGTTCCGGGGATTCCATCCCCTGCCGACGCATTCCTAACCCTCACTAAGCCGGTAGTAAGCCCGGTAAAGAGGGGAGGCTAACACTCCCACCCGTAAAAATGAGCAAATAAAACTACTGCCACAGAAACTTCAAAGCCGAAGCTTGGAGCCCTATACTTCATTTGGAACGTTAAGGAATAAAAACTCCAAAAGAATATTGGATGAAGTCTAATAGTACTTAACAGGATACCTGGCTAGTTCTAGATTAGGTTAGGGATAAATTACGGTTAAGGTGTTGAGTCAGAAGACCTAATTTAATATCCCAGAGTCACAGGCTCTTTCACAACGTCACTGGTCAGTTCGTGCCTTTGTCGATTTTTTGTTTTCCCTTTTTATTTCCCCTTTGTTTGTTTTTCCTACAAGTTGGAAAAAACGAAACAAAACAAAACAGCCCATGACACGTTGTTATCACATTTCATATCTTTGTTGTTAGTTGAAAGAGAAAAAAATAAACCTGTCCAGTTCGTATCTATATATTTCTCATCCAATCGATTTCACGATTTCAATCATCATTTCATTTTATTCAAGACTTCGTCAGAAAGATATACATATATATAGATATATATATGCATGCATATATATATACACAAGGTCAAATCCAAGTGTATGCCCTTCTACTACTACAAGACAGATAGGAATGAATGAATGAACGAATTGGAAGCTATCGATCGGTTTAAGCTATCGATTGATTCACTTGGACTATATTTATATATATATACACATATATATATATATACATATATATATATATATATATATATATATATATATATATATATATATAATATATATATATATGGTACATATTGAATAAAACAACAAAATAGATAACTTGGCTAGACTAAATTTAAATCAGCCCTGCTGACTAGAATGCGCGCGCGAGAGAGAGAGAGGGAGAGAGAGAGACGTAGATACCTTGACACACACACACATGAAAAAAAGGAATGAATATTTTGGGAGGAAAGCTGACTTCTTTCTTCTTATTATTATTGTTACTATTTTTCTCTCTGCACTGTAGATATCATTATAAATAGAGGAAAGTGGACGAAAGACTCACTCATATATTATAACATATAACAAGTGAGGGAAATAAAAAATAATAATAACTGTGTAAAAAAAGGCTTAAAAAATTAAATTATTTTTATTCATCTTATTATTATTATCATGCAGGTATTTGACACAAAAATGATTCACATATATACCAGGTAAAAAAAATACTGACATACAGCACATGCACGTACGCACGCACGCACACACACACATACACACAAACAAACATAATTGTACAAGTAGGCGTTTTTAAACAACAGGCAACTGTCAAAATAAATTCTCCTTGAGAAAGGATAATTTTGATTAATGTGGATGGCTAAATGAATGAATTATAAGCTGGGTAAAAATCAATATATGTCTCTCTACCTAAAGCATTCAAAATGCTTACACACCATGGCAATATCGAACAATTTCTGTTTTTTTTTTTTTTTTTGAAATATGGACATTTATACATAAGATGAAATTGCAAAGCTTTATTTAATTGATTAAAAATGTCCAGTGGGAATTTTAAGACTGATTACTAGGTGATTAAAGAATGTCAGCTCATGATGAAATCCTCCATGCAACTGAATAAAGAATATTCTTTTCGATAACTTATTCTTCATCAGGTTCTACAATTATATATGCCCAAAAATAATTCTTGAAAATTAATCTGATGCCCGCTAGTGACTGCCTACAGGACTGAGTTGTCTGGAGCAGTTCTAATAAGGAGTCGTGACCAGTGGGGTCCATTCAGTAGGGAGTAGGGATGGAATTCCCACCGATGACATTAGCTGTTGGTCGCACTAAGTCACGAATTGGTAGAAGTTAGAATTCATGGGACGGCCATTGAATCGGGTCCCACTGACTGAATGGTATACGAGCTAACTTGCCTTGTAACCGAAAAGTCCTGGGATCGAACCCCGGCAGTGGGTGCGTACTGATGAAGAGCCTCAAACTAGGATGAAACAGCTGTCCAGTACTTCCAGGTTTTCCAATGGTTCTCTAACTGATGTCAGTCAGCTCATGATGAAATCCTCCAACCAATCAAGCAAACTTCCCACAAAATCAATACTTGAAAACTATTATATTATTGTTATATTGGCCGAAGAACTTAGTTTTACGTGCTCGGAAATATCTACCAGCGTGACTAAATAAAGGTCTAGTAGAAGATGTAGTCAATAGTTCGATATGAGATCACTTATTTCAAACAGGCCATAAAGCTAACGTTGAAGAATCCTTTTTTCTATTGTTTATCGGATACCAAATAAACTACGAGAAGCTTTTAGGTGCTGAATACTCTCCAAACAGCAGCGGTCTGTGCAATTCTCTAAAAACAACCGGAACTTTGTGTGCAGAAAAAACAGGTCCGGTCAGTCACAATTGTTACCCTGACCTGCAATGAAACCAATAAATTCATAAATTCCATATTTTCTAATTTTTTCTAGTATTCCATTTCGCTGTCAGTCGTGATGTTTTGATGTTTTGGATTTGTGTGTCGGCGCCAAAGCGGTAGAATGCTCACCAACCAACCAGGCAGGTGGTTCGGAATTCGAACCCCAGCCGACGCAATCCTTTACCTCGCCTGGCTAAGCCAGTAATAAGACTGGTGAAGAGGGAAGGTGGAGGGGGGGACATGAGGCTGTGGCTAGCAAACCCATCTCGTAAAAATAAACGCCACTGCTGCCGAAACTTCAAGCCTCTAGCTTGAATCCTTCCCTATGCTCCAGTGAGAACGTGAAGGAATTTTAAAAAAAATCAATTTCAGATGATTTTGAACTGTAATCTATTGATATTATTGATTCAGTGTTGTTTAAAAAACCTTAATGTTGTCAATATTATTAATTCTTTAATTATTATGAACATATCATTGGAGAACCTGGTGAAAAAGTTAGGGAAAAGAATTGTTCTTGTTTACGAATCTCATTCTCTTACAATCATAATTTAACTTTACAGTAACCCCTGATATTATTGGAGAGGTTGAAACATATGGACAGTAGCACTACTATACTGTGCATTGACAGAAGTTAGAATTCAAAGAACACTGGATTCCAACCCACTATAAATCAATGCCTCCAAAGCGTCAGGATGGTGGGGGGTGTGTGCCGTGCGCTGCCGGTTGGCCACCCCTCCCCACACCTCTTGAAATGCTCCCATATGACCGGGCGTCTTACATAGCCTCTCCTGAGGAAGTCCTACTCACTGCCTTCACATGGCGGAGGCGTTTCTTTTCACCAAAGTGAGAGGGCGAAAGCGGATGCCCGGCGCTCTTCACCGGGTTGACTGTCCATTGGATGATAGTCTAGGGGAGATGGCTGAACCCTGATTCCAAACCTCCAACGACTGGCGTATGAAGCTCACTGGAGCTCACCGGCAGACGTATGGACAAAGGGCTTGCTGGATGTCCTGGATGTCTGGCCCCATTCAAAAAGGCGTATGAACCGAACTCCGGTCACCGGCTGCCAATGGACAGTGGACTCCCTACTCCACTCCTACTGCCTTGTAGGTCACACCTGGTTGTGTAAAGGCTAGAGCTGCACTCTCAAACAAAAGGCCGAGCGATTCTGGGGACATCACTCGTACCAAATTCCCATGAAACTTCATGAACTCTCTTACAAACGTGGTACAGTCAAGGCTGATATGGAGTGCCTGGGGCTACAAACCGTCTACGGACTCCGTCTGTGGAACAAGAATTGGAAAACCCTGTCGCAAAACCTTGCATCAGATCGCCGCGCCTGGGCAGCGATGATTCGAAATGTTCATGAAGCCGGCTCATCCTCCCGTAGGAGATAGCCGAAGTAAAGTAAAGTAAGTAATGGTCAAGGAGCGCATCTCGTAAACTGAAGGTTCTAGGTTCGATCCACCACCTGGAGGAATCTTTAATGAGCACTGTTGAAAAGTCCAGAACTACGACCAAACCAGATTTCAAGTGATCCTGTAGCAGATGTCGACAATCATCAGTCAAATGTTTAAGCTTCTAAGTAACACAATAGATCATATAAAAATCACTGTTTTCCCTCTCTCTTAAAGAAATTGAATGAATTTGTCTTCAATGGCGTGAGCGTGTGTGTGTGTTGAAGAGGAATCAGTTAATTTTAAACCGGTTCTCATTACAGATACAGAACGTTTGTAAATATTAAAAAATAGAAACCAGGGCTCTAGAGACACTTGTGTTTCACTCGAGTCTGAAACTCTTCAGTGGTGAGAGCACTCCAACTCCATACACAGTTAATTTCACGACTGTCAAATCCCTTTGACAACATGGAATGGAATTCGGTGGTCAACACTTCCAAATTGTTGCCACTTACCCACATAATACGATAGAAACCAAATGGTAATCAATACAAATCACTCCTTAGAACTCATGAGTTTCTATGGGAAAATTAAGGTAGTCTGGTATAAAGCAGTCTTTGCTTTCTCAGTTTTTCAATTATTGTATTCTACCCATCCTTCTTTACTGCTCCCCATTAATCTTTCCTGGACTACTTAAGAAAGATTTTGTTTTGCTGAGAAGGGCACTAAAAGCTATTAGTGGGAGAAGTGGGATATCGTTAAACCAACTGGTTAACACTATTGTGGATAGACATATAATGTCATGTAAGAAACTAGCGAATTCTATATTGTCAGACCCCAAACACCCTCTCTATACGCAGCTCTCTCCTTGCATTTCATCTGGTAGAACTACAAGCAACTATAGGAGGCTATATGCCAGGACTATCAGATACAAAAACTCCACAATACCTTGTCTGGTACAGCTGTTATGTGATGAGAAATATGTTAGGTATGACACGATCAACTTACTGCGGCACTCTAACAAATAGTTCCCCATTAGCTTTGTTTTCCTTCCTGTGTTACTATTATATTGTTGTTCGCATCTTCTATTACACACTAATTTTATGTTTCATATTCCTGTGGTGCATTGTTTAAAATATGAATGCAACGCTGTTCTTTTTTTATTTCTTTCTATTTGTCTATTTTTTTGTCGTTGTTGCTTTTTATTTTTAAAATTTTATAAAATTTATCAGGTAATTAGATGCGATATTGTAATGCACACTGAAAATTCCATACCTGTACCACAAATACTGTTTAGAATAAAGCTGTTATTATTATTATTATTTGAAACATCCATTTCAAAGCAAAGCAGGTATAACCTTCAATTTGTCAGTCAGTTGGGGTGTTAAGTTAGGGACAGATTGATTTTAAATCAATCTTTTTATCACAGATTAACATCATTTAGAAAACCGTTGGAAACCAGGAAAAACCTAGAGACTTTCTTTCATTAGCACTAAACACTTAAGACTTAAGAATCAACAGAATTGGATAATATTTACTGTACATTCAGAATTGCGGGAGAAAAAACACCGGATGTTGTTGATCTAGTACAACAACGATCTTCACCACAATCAAGCATCAGGACAAATACAGATATACATATTCGCCTCGGGTTTTCTACAACTCCCTCTAGTCAGTGTGTGTCTGTGGCGAGAATTACTTTCCAATTATAGTTAATATTGTTGTTATAAACGTTATTTTTTTTATTCCTTTACGTTCCCAGTGGAACATAGGGCTTCAAGCTAGAGGCTTGAAGTTTCTGTGGCAGTAGTGTTTATTTTTGCAGGATAGGGTTGCTAGCCTCATGCCCAATCTTCCTTTCTTTAACAGTCCTATTACTGGCTTAGCGAGGTAAAGGAGTGTGTCAGTGGCCGGGGATCGAACTCTGGACCAGGTGCATAGTCGGCGAGCGTCCTAACCGCTGTGCCACCGATGCACTGTTATAAATGTAGAAACTGATTATGATTAATGTGCAGTGATCTAAATCGTATATCATATAAACATGTCAAGCAAATAAATGTGTGTAGACCGCCTACGCATTTAGACCTCCCCCTCCCTGCACCCAAAGTATAAAACAACCACTAGGATGCCAAATGACCTTAATCCCGCTGACACGTGCTATTGTGTAGTTTAATTGTTATCAGCCTCTCAATGTCAATCACCAGCATATGTTGTACAACTTGTAATGACCGGAAATGCTTCATGTTTATTTTGAATTAATATTCTGGAAAAATATTTGTAGGCAAAAACTGAGATGTGGTATTTCAGTAGTTGAGAAATGAAAATGAGTGTTTGAAAATAGTCTTAAGGAAAGAAAGATTTATTCGTATGTGTAATTTGACATCGATAAACGGGGTAGATCAGTCCCCTCCCACCCCACCCCCAACTTTGAAATGTGAGCTCCTTGCAAAGAACCGTGGATTTTGCTATTAGTTTTTCCCTTTGATTTCATGAAATGAAGGATGCAGGCTACGCTTCATTTAGAACTAACCAGTTGGATGTACTAACAGACTAGTGAGTCTTAGTGTTTTATGGTAACTACGGTAGCAAAAAATAATAATAAACAAACAGTTGTCACACGGTAGCAGTTGTTACCATGATGATGGAAGTGGTTGAATAATTTTCTTTTGTATGCATAGCTCCTGTTTCTCGATCTGACCGGCTAGAGTTTCAAATAGAGAAACTGGAGATATTTATTCATCATGTAACAAAAAGAGATTAGAGCGGGTGTGAAATCCGACAGTACAATAATCATCCTAGTAGTGGAAACACTTTTTACGACAGTTAAAGCAATGTCGAGCAATATCCAGATCTTTACGGAGCTGTAATATAAACAGTATAGTCATTTCATAATTCTGGCGATAAGGATGCATGGGATCGCAGCAGAATTAATCCATTGTTTCACGGTCGACTAGTGTTTTCATGAATTTCTGTCCAGAAGTCAAAACAAAGATTAGAAATAAATGTCAAATCAGAAACAATAAACCTTTTTCATTATCGATCCTTAATTGCGATCTCCTACTGATACATCTGGAACGAATTGATTGGCCTCATCATTTCAGTCGAATGAATGCCTCGAAATTACCATAATTACTAACTCAGCGTGGGAACATCATTATTCACTAGAATTACAGATACATCCAGATGACGAGTCCCATATAAGACGAAACATACCTCCTGGATTACACAGTGTACACAGTCACTACCAAACAAGAAAGCTCCTTAATTTTTATAGACTTTCCCAACTTGAGAAAGGAAAGTTTATAAAGCCAAGAGCCGGTGGTTACAAAGGTGGTTGGTTCATATCTCGACTCCTGGCCGACGCACTCCTTAGCTTCGTCTAACTTACTAGCCGTTAGTAAATCGCGCAAAAAAGAGTGAAAGTTGGGCGTGAGACTAAGAACCACACACTGTAAAGAAAAAGCACATTCACTACTGAAACTGCAAAGCTCAAACCTGACGCCTTATGTTACAGTTGGAACGCAAAATGGAATGGAATACATAAGAATGACAAAATGACAATATATAACGAAAATGGGTAATTTTCACTTAGTCCCTATAGTCAATAAAATGTATGCGTTACGGCAAAGTTCAACAATAACGTCTCAAGGGATGCGAACATACGAGCGACCTTGAAACGACCAATCATAAAAATGAGGACTTTTTCCACAAAAAATGACGTTTATTTACAAGAAAATGCATAAAAAGCCACTAAATAAGGTATGTTTCTCTGACATGACTTTAAAATACGTCCCAGTTATGATGAGGAATATCAGTTTCTAAGTTAGACACCCAGTTTCTGTACATATATTCACTGAGGTGACTGAAGATAACCTGTAATTGTGAATCGTCTATCTGTTTGTCTGTCTGTTTTCGACATAGAACTTTGCACATATGTGCGATAGTTCAAGTCGCCACACTCCCTCCATGTACCACACAAAGCAAGAGAAGGAAGTAGGACAAATGCATGTTAGAAACAGTAAACAGAGGTGTGAGACAAAGGTATAGTTATAACGAAGAACAAAACAGTTTCATTGGAAATCATAAGTCACAAGGAGTGGATGCATCTGCGCTAGCCATTGAGAACGATTTTGAGCCATGTCACCAATTGTTTCCAACCATTGGTTTTTATCGTCCCTAGAACCCCAACCAGGAAGCCAGTCTACACCTTCCTACGTGGCTTAGACTAACTGTTGTAGATTTCATTGACTGGTGCCATGTTTTCGTTCGACCACCGCTAGCTCTTTTCCAGCCTGGCCCTATATCAGCTAACATTGCCCGTTGAGGAAGGCGATGACTAGGCATACGTAGCACATGTCCTAACCATCTCAGTCGAAGTAATTTCACCGTTTCGTCGATTGATTTCCCCGCCTTACCTAACCTCAATATTGCTCACCTTATTGCACCACTTCACACGGGAGATAGAACGCAGGCACCTATGATCGAAGACAGCTAATCTTTTCATGTCTTCCACCCTCAATGGCCATGTCTCACAGCCATAAAGGAGGACGGAGCGGACTGATGAGCATTACAGAATCGTTTATCTCTCTTATCCTATTGAACAGTCTTCCCTAAAAGCCCTCGGTTGAATTACTGTGGTTTCTAGTAACAGGATCGACGACTACTCACCAGGAAAATGTGGATAATAAAACAAAACAAATTAAAATAAATAATACCAACTCCAAATCTACCTCTAATCGTAACCCTAACGAGCTATTAACATATTGTCCAAACAGTACTTAAAAACGTGATCTGGATGAAATTCGCTCCTCAGTTGATGAACAGCGTTCATATATGCGCTAGGATAATGACAGGCGTCGTTAGCTAACGACTAGCATGCGTTCAAGGTCATCGTAGCGTTCACACTAACTTCGACGTTATTGTTGAACTTCGCCTGAGTTAATTTTCTCCTTCAGGTAATCTCATGGGTGAAACACTGGTAATTTGATATGGTTGCAGAGAATATAAATATCTACCGACTAACCTGGATTTTTAAACAGTTAAGGTATCACGTCAGGAGGTATGGAGAAACCTAAGTGACAGAGAGAGAGAGAGTTTTAAGCCTGCTGAATGTAGTGTCTACGAGATATAACTAGACTAGGTTGGCTGACCGTACCATTATAGAAATGTACACCGTATCATTCATTTAGTTAAGTTACATTCAGTCATCATTCTAAACATGTTACATTTACACATTTTCTGTTTACTTGTTTGCTTTGTTTTGTTTTATGTCGTGCCGGTACATTACTAATGTACTAATTCAATTTACCATTCTTTAACAACAACAACAAAAAAGTCCATGAATAGTGTCAACTTGAAATAATACACTTCTATTATAAAATTCGTCTTAATTTTAGGCCAACACATTCCAGTAATCAATGAATACCTCTCTCCAGCTTGTATTATCAATGTTGACACATACTAGATATGAGTTAATGTGTTGACTGGTAATCATATTCACTGCTTGAGAACTATTAACAAGGCTATACTGTTGTCGACCGACTAATTTCAAACATGAACATGAAAAATTGCCAGGGAAGTTAGTTAGTTAGTTAGTTGGTAGAGTTTCAAGATGGTTGTCAATGTAGGATTCACTATCGGAATAAACAATCTTACGTTGGACACCAAAAGAAACAATGTTGATGACTCATTTTGTTTTACACAAATAACTCAATGAGAGTTAGAAGTTTATTGGTGGATGGTGACTAGCAGTGTGGAATCCAGAATCCGTGTATTTCGTCCCATTTGGGACTCGTCATCTGACTGTACCTGAGAGAGAGAGAGAGACAGTTCTTCGGAAACATGCAACAAACTAACACACCAAAGTAAATGTTTAGGAAAAGGCTAATTCTTCATTAATTATTGAGGATAGATGGAAGGTTATTTAATTCAGTTTAACCTATCCCGTTGATTGATTAGGCTGAAGTGGTCGGCCTCAGGTCCCAAATAGGAAGAAATGCGCAACCTGTATTCCACTGCTAGTCATTATCCCCTAATTTGCTTCTTAGTGGAGGATGTGTACAGTCACATACTAATTAAGACACTATCTAAAGGAAAGCTATTCAATCTCGACCTACTATGAAGCTTTAAAACTAAAACTAAAATGGGATTTTGGATAGCGACCCGCATATTTTATGTAGCAAATACACAATTCATTTCCTATTTAGGATAGGTTACAGAAATAAAACGAAAGATTGAAATCGGTGTGCATTTAATATACGCCAGAAACAATGACGTTATTTCATAGGTGGTAAGCAACGGAATCCAAAATGCGCTTTTCGTCCTATTTAGGACTCGTCGGGCAAATCCCTACACATCAACTCTTGAAAAATTAATCTTATGCTCGCCATCTCTGGCGTAGACGTGACATCCGAATATCGACCAGAGGGCGTGTGTACTGCTCAGCAGTCCGCTCTGTCCTTCTTTATGGCTAGCTGTGAGACCTGGCCATTGAGAGAAGAAGACATGAAAAGATTATCTGTGTTCGATCATAGGTGTCTGCGTTCTATCTCCCGCGTGAAGTGGTATAATAAGGTGAGCAATATTCAGGTTAGGCGTCGAGTGCTAGGTAAGGCGGGGAAATCAGTCGCCGAGACTGTGAAATTACATCGACTGAGAAGGTTAGGACATGTGTTACATATGTCTAGTCATCGCCTTCATCGACGGGCAATGTTAGCTGATATAGGGCCATGCTGGAGAAGAGAAAGCGGCGGTCAAACGAAAACATGGCACCAGTCAATGAAATCTACAACAGTTAGTCTAAGCCACTTATGAAGGTGTAGACTTCCTGACTGGTTGGGATAATCGGGACGGTAAAATCCAATGGTTGGAAACAATTGGTGATATGGCTCAAAATCGTTCTCAATGGCTGGCACAGATGCATCCACTCCTTGTGACTTATGATTTCCAGTTAAACTGTTTTGTTCTTCGTTATTACTATTCCTTTGTCTCACACCTCTGTTTACTGTCTATATTATGCATTTCTTCTAATTTCTTCTCTTGCTTTGTGTGTTACATGGAGTGTGGCGACTTGAACTGCCGCACATATGTGCAAAGTTCTATGTCGAAAACCGACCGACCGACGGATGCTCGCTAGTGACTGTCTACAGCACGGAGTTTCCTGGAGTTCCTAGTGAGAAGTCGTGACCAGTGAAATGCATCCAGTCGGGATGTGAGGATGGATTTCCCACTGATAACAATGGTTGGTGGTCAAGCTAAAATCACGAATCGGTACAAGTTAGAATTCATGGACTGGCCATTGAGGAATCGGGTCCCAGTGGCTGAATGGTCTACGAGCTAGCTTGCCTTTTAACCGGAAGGTCCTGAGTTAGAACCCAGGACCAATGATTCTCAAACTAGGATGAAACAGCTGTCCAGTACCCCGGTGTTGGTTTTCAATGGTTCTCTAACTGATATCAATCCGTCGAAAATGTATCTACATCCCCACGAAGCGGTGATGAGACTCACACCTAACACTCGGTCGTTCCAAACGCCAAAGCGTTATCTAGTATTTTCAAGAGTTAGTTTGTAGAGATTTGATTTGTTCCAAGTTTGACCATGGATTTATATTAGTCAGAGAACCAACAGAGAATACCGGACAGCTGTTTCGTCCTGTGTTGGGACTCATCACCAGTACGCGCCCATCGGGGTTCGAATCCAGGAGCTTCCAGTTACAGAGAAAGCTCGTGGACCATTCAGTCATGAATTCCAACTCCTACTAATCCATGGTTTTAACGCGACCATCAGCCACTGTCATCGGCAAGCATTTATCTTCCCACCAGACCTAGTGGACCCCACTGGTCAAGTCTTCTAACTAGAATTTCTAGCAACTTCTCCCTGTAGCCAGTCACTAGCGGACATCTGATTTATTTCCAAGAGTCAATTGGTGGCCACGATAGTCATCTCCTATTGTTATTTATTGGAAGCACTACTTTTGAATTCCCCATTGACTGATTTTATCGGGAAGAAATGCTCAGTTATTGTTGACATATAAACAATTCGATCTGTAAATAACTGTTGGTAAGACTAAGATACCTTTGGATCGGCGGACTGATAACTGATCACTAAAGGTGGAATGAAAACCTAAATGACAGCAATGAGCTTCTGGATAATTGCACTATTGGATCATAAACTTAAACAGTAAAAAACCAAAACAGGTAACATTCTTGTACTTTATTAATGCAATTCCCATAAATACTTAACCAAGGCTAGTACAATTTAGAGTGTTCTCGATGTTCATCATAAATACTAAATCAAATCACAATAATGCAACGGTCATTAGTACATTTAAGTGTGAATTATGTTAGATATGATCCTGCTTTTTCCCGTTCCTTGTGTCCTGGATGGAACATAGGGCCTGAAGCTTTAGGAGTTACAGTAGCGGTGGTGTTTTTTCTACTGGGTAATGTTGCTAACCTCACGCCCAACCTTCTTTATCGGGTTAAATACTGGCTAGAAAACTACGCGACGTTTAGGGGTGCGTCGGGCAACTTAATGACCATATAAGTAGTCGATTATAATGCCTACATGAGAATTATTAATATTGGTTGACTGTTCGACTTCGGTAGACGGAAATTAGTTCGAATTCGTAAATCATTGTTAGGAAATAACCGTATCTAGATGAGTGAACTGATCCTGTATTATGATAAAAATAATCGAAAAGAACGGGGAATATAAAAGACGAACACCCAATACAAACGAAAACGCCAATGACGTTGAGATGTCTAATCGGTACAAGACAGTGGAACCAGGTAAATAACAATATATTCATAAAATAATTTTTGAAAAAGACGTAAGAACAGGATACTTTTCTTAATGATACGGAGAGAATAACTCCCAGTTTCTCATACGCCTGTCGGTGTTCATTCAAATAACAATCACTTAAGGTTAAGAATTACAGTAAGGGGAAGATTACAGTCAAGGTCAATTACTATGAACTGAATCACAGTCAAGAATAATTGATTGGGGTTTAATTTACAACAATTTCCAGGTGAAGATTTTTCCCACCATCCTAAACAAGGCAAAGCTACGTTATAACAACCACCCGAGTACGTGGTCTTCGACAACTAACTAAAGTTACCTGTGGTATAAACAAATTATATTATGTTTAAAGAGTTCCAGGATGATCAAATTTACGATTATTATGCAGATAAAGGATTAAATAGAGCTGCCTTAATATGCACATACAGGAGAAATTTGACAGAATAACAGGCCTTTTGGGAGGATTGGAATTCTAGGGCAGATTAAAGAATACAATGAAAAAAAAATACATAAACGCATCTCAGGACACCGTGACCTATGGTCACCTTTTTAACAATTTTGCGTCCTTTACTGCTCTTTAACGGATCAATTTTCCTGTGCTTTGAATTTTCCGTAGTGATTGGGTTGATTTTTTCGGGTAGGGTCGAACCTTCCCTCATTACGCGGGTTTGGGACCAGATTTTAAACTAGGCGAGGGAAACAACGAGTTGGACATGATTCAGAGGGTGACATGGAAGAGATTACGTGCGGAAGAAATAAAAGCCGGCTAAAAAAATGAAGTGGAGATTTGCTGTTTGGGCCCTAATTGCCATTTAGAACCCAAGGGAATAAACAATGAGAATAATTCTGATTAACTGCTGCAAGTTAATGTTAAGGTCAATCAGAATAGTCGCTATAGTTTAACTTCACCCTGAACAAAATTCATTATTAATACTTAACTCGAGTCCCTTTCTTCCCCTCAAATTTGCCTTTTTGACTCCATTAGTCATTTTAAGGTCATTGAGGATGACCATTCACTCAGGTGTCTTCTGTTCCTTAACTTTGCCTAATGAACATTATTTAACAAAATCATAATAAAATTAGGCAATAAAAAACGAGCTTCAACTTACCTCTACTTATTTTACATAATTCAGAAGAACAGGAATCAAAGTTGTAATTATTCCATTCACCTGAAGAATTCTCTTTCGGTGTAACAGACTGTGTATAGGTTATCAAAGAAAAACTAGTCAAAAGTACTAAAGTGAATAAGATAAATATATACAAATAGTATTTCCTTGAATTGACCGGTACATTATTCCGTTGATGATTACGCCATTCCCACAAAAATGATTTTGTAAAATTACAATTAGATAGAAACATTAAATCCGATTAATAACTTCCAAATCGTTGAAAAAAAATTGCAATAATAATGATGATGATAGTGATAGTGATAGCGATAATGATAGCAATAACATGAATAGGTTCTTTCCATTTACAAGTGTATAATTCCCCAGCTTGAACTTGTATTAAATATTCCGCATACTATAAAAACAACATAGGAATGTTGATTAAATAAAATAATATTCCATATAGTATTTCCATCCGGAAGATGATAAGCACATCTGAATATGAATTCAGATAATTCGACTAAGATGGATTACTACGACTGTCTACGAACAAACTAGCTGACGACCATGAGCAACGGTCAATACAATCAATAAAGTATTTCGGTAAAAAGTTGGATGTGATGGATTGTACGCTGTGTGACCCTTTGTCTAGTTGTCATTGATTGGATAATAAAAAACAGCCAATCATTGTGTTGTATCGTTTGCAGGTATCATCCAATCACATCACTACTTTATTTCCTCATTTGACCTTCATTAATGATAACTATTGGTAGATAAAAATATGTACGATGAGGATGATAATGGAGATGGGCTTAACACTTAGACGCCAACAAGCAGTTTATACTTCCATACTGATGCCAAATGGAGGTAAGGTAGTGTAGTCCTCCACCCTGTGTTATGGATGACAGTAACAGGAATATACACATCAATTTGGCTTACATACACAGGTGTTTTATAACAATAGAAACATGTACAGTGTTATCACTCCCAATATGTTACACAAATGTAGGGAAGGCTTGTATTTTTCTTCAGGTTAAACGACCGTATATATATTTTGTAGATAAAGAGAGTGCGAACATAGTTTTGCAGGATAAAAAAATGCTCATTTGATTTTTATTTCACAGCTTTTCATCAGTTGCTAACAGGCTCAAAACAAATGCGAAAATATATGACATGCTTTGAAAATTATTTCAGCTGACTGAGCTGAACTCAATAGGTAATCTTCCAGTATTTTGCTTACGCAACCGTTTTACTTCTACTAATACCACTCCTTTCGTTCTCATTAAATATGTGGGAGCAATTTAAGGAAATCAGCAGGGGTAAGTAAATAAATAATGACCCCTCTCCAGTTGACACTAGTACTCTTAATAAGTCTTTCATATATTATCCAGCTGATGCTATGATCTTATATGCTACAAGTGCAAATAATGACTGCTTCTCCGGTTTTATTAAAAACGACGTCCTCAAATGTCTCAAATCCTTGAAATCTACCTAGGCTCTTGGTCCAGATGGTGTACCAGCTATTATCCTCAAAAAAATGTGCTGACATATTATGTTATCCTCCCACTGGTATTTCCAATGAATCGTTTTCCACTAACATTGTGCCTGCTTCTTGGGAAGACATTAAAACTGTTCCTGTGCCTAAATCATCAAGTGGGCAAAGTGTTAGTTTTAGACCTATTGCCATTACCTCACCATTTTTAAAAATAATTATAAAACTGTTCTTATTTAACCTTGAACCTTTATTGAAAGCTTTAAACGACGCTAAACAATTAGCTTATAGACGTAGTAGGTGTACTTAAGATGCCACTGTTATCTTATATCAAATATGCTCAGTATGCCTCCCTTAATTGCACATCTACTTTTGACTCCGTACCTAGGTCTCTCTTGTTAAACAAGCTTGCTACGACACAAGCAAGGTGCTGGACGAATAAGTGGTTGCATTCTTACTTTTCTGATAGAAAGTAGTACACTGTATATAATGGAAAGTCCTCCACTACTTCACTTACTGTATCTGGTATTCCTCAGAGAGCTATTCTTTCTTATTAAATGATTTGCCCCATTCTAATGAAGCTAGTTCTGTTAAGCATGGCAATAATCTGATTGTTTCCATGTGGGTTACTTCCCAATCAGACTTTTCCAAAATGAATAACGTGTTATCAGAAATCAGTCAGTGGTCCGTGATGATCAAATGGTTTTAAGCTTAATCCTTCCAAATGTCAGGTTGTTAGTTTCACTTTCAGAAACAAGCTCGACTTACATGAACTGGTCAGTTCGCATGATCCTACTATCATAAATGGCACAGAAGTTGAAACTAAGTCGATTGTTAAAGTATAAAACTTGGGCACTGTGGTAGAGTATAACTCCATTGTAGATATGATTTTATTTTGATAAATCACACAGTGTTATTAAAGATCTTGAGCTGTATATTTCGCTTAATCTTTTTTAGTCTTCCCACACCATATTGGTTTCTAAAATGATATTCCTGTTAACGTTCTATGTTGGGAAGTTAAGACAATCTGGTATCATTCCGTCTCTACTGTTACAGTTTGTCAATTCTTGTACTCTACTTCTTCCTTTTTATTGCTCTCCTTTCCCCGCCCCACTTCATCTTTCCTGGGCTATACAAGAGAGACTTTATCACACTGCGAAGGACACTAAAGGCCATCAGTAGGGCGAGTGGGGGTGTCACTAAACCAACTTGTTCATACTCTTGTAGATAGACACTTGAATTCATGCAAGAAATTTATTGAATATTATCTTGTCAATCCGTGAGCGTCCTCTTTATACACAACTCTCTCCTGGCATTTCATTAGGTGGAACTAGAAGCTCGGGCGACTAAGTATAAAAACTCTACAATACCTTATTTAGTACACATTTTATTTTATGAGGAAAGTGTACCAAATTGCTATGAAAAGCTAGGTAAACAGCCCTCTTTTTTCATTTTTTTTCATTATTAGGTTGTTGTTAATATTTTCACTTAATTTAATTTTGAAATAATAGAGAAGATTTGTAGCTCAGATGGATGATTTGCAATTAAAAGTGTTCTCTGAGCTGGTTGGTTTAGTTTTATATTCGTATTCTTAATGAACAATATTATCAATGTAAATGCCCTTATTTTACCTCTGTGATGACAAAATTAGATTTAGTAGTGTACCACATGCTGAAAATTTCATATTTGTACCACCAGTACTGTTTGGAATAAAGCTATTAGTATCACCAAGTATTCTCTCACATTACGCATAAATAAACTTCGGTTGTCAGACTATTAACCGTCTTGTATTTATATGCCTATGCCCAATGAGCTAAAGAAACCAACTTTTGAACCTCTAGTAAAAACAGTTAACTATATATGTGAACAAGTGGTCAGCCAGTCGATAAATATTGGCATCCCAACGGAAATCCTAAAAGAATTAACTGATTAAAAATGCACATTAAAATTTTCAAAAGAACGGACACGGAACAAAGAGTACTCTTTTCGATAACCTCTTCATCATCAGGTTCTACAATTATATATACATTATAATGAATGAATGAATTAGTCTTATGAACGACATTAATGTTGAAATAACATCAAATCAATAATATTGATAGATTACAGCTCAATAGCATCAACATAAAATAATCTGAATGTCAGAAGAATTATGAAAGATAATAGTACAAATTCATGAGTTTATAGTTTCTACTGAGGGCCAGGGCAGTAGTAGGGGCTGGACTTGTTTCTTTTGGACACAGAGCACTGGTTGTTTGAGGCGAATTGCAATAGCCTCTGCTGTTTGGAGCATGCGGTGCTTCGACTATTTTGGTAATTTGTTAGGTACTCGGTATATTATAGAGAAGGATTCTTCCACGCTGGCTTTGTGACCGGTTTGCACCAGATGGTCTAATATTGAGCTGTTAATAGTTTTAACTACACCTTTACTTAGCCACAGTGGGATATGTTCTCGAGCACGAAAAATCAAGTTCGTAGAGCAACGGCCAATATAATTCGCTCCACAAGCGCAGTTGAATTGATAGATACAATTTGAAGTGGCTAGTCTAGGTACTTCATCTTTCAGTCGAGGTAGCACCATCGGTCGTGTAGAGAATAAGACGTGTAGTCCGCATGCTCCAAACAGCGGAGGCTATTGCAATTCGCCTCAAACAACCAGTGCTCTGTGTTCAAAAGAAACAAGTCCAGCCCCTACTACTGCCCTGGCCCTCAGTAGAGACTATAAACTCATGAATTTGTACTATTATCTTTCATAATTCTTCTGATATTCAGTTTATTTTATGTTAATGCTGTTCAGCTGTAATTTATCAATATTATTGATTTGATGATATTTAAACATTAATGTCGTTCATAAGACTAATTCATTCATTCATTATAATGTATATATAATTGTAGAACCTGATGATGAAGAGGTTATCGAAAAGAGTACTCTTTGTTCCGTGTCCATTCCTAAAAGAATTGTTATTAAGGTCTACCATGAATGTAAATTTCAAATTTGACGGCACGCTTTACAGACAAGTAGATGGGGTGGCGATGGGCTCCCCACTGAGTCCCATTTGGGTAGATTTCTTTCTAAGTAAACTAGAAAATGGATCTTTGAACAACTTAATGAGAAAGTTCTCATTTTATTGCCAGTATATGGATAATGTTTCGGGTAGGAGTACAATAATAACTGAATTCAATGAAGTACATTCTGTTATGAAAGTCACATGCGAAGAGGAATCCCAAGACAGAATTGCTTTCCTGGATGTCCTACATACAAGAAAACCAGATGGTAGCATAAAAAGAAATTTGCACAGAAAAAGTACTTGGACAGGACAGTACACACATTTTCACAGCTTCGTTCCCATCAAGTACAAAAGGAATTTAGTGAAGACCCTCAGCCACAGAGTTAGACCTATATGCTCAGAAGAAGTAATTGAAGATGAATTAAGCATTGTATATGATACCTTGATCGAAAATAGCTATCCCGACAAATTTATCAAGAAACACATGACAAAGAAAGCGGAAAAGGACTAATCACTATCCCTAAACAAGAAGCCTCTTTATATACGACTGCAATTCAAGGGCGATATACCAAGTGAGATAATTACGAAGAAATTAAGAAAATCAGTTCAAAGAACTTTTAATGCTGGCAAGCTATACGTCTTATTCTCTGCACGACCGATGGTGATCCCTCAACTGAATGATGATGTACCTAGACTAGCCACTTTAAATTGTATCTATCAATTCAACTGCGCTTGTGGAGCGAATTATATTGGCCGTTCCTCTAGGAACTTGATTTATCGTGCTCGCCACTGAAGAGGCGAGGTAGGCAGCAAAAACAGGTGGACATAGAGAAGACAGAGGTGATGAAGATAACCAATCAACCAAACAACAGCAACAACAACAACTGGCACCAATCGCCACCAACGGGATAGCTTTAACAGAGGTTACCTCCTTCACTTATCTGGGAAGCATGGATTCAACTACAGGCGGACAGCGCGGATGAAGATGTCAAATTAGGCTTGAATCGGAAGGGCAAGATACGCCTTCATCAATCTGAAACCAGTTTGGAAATCTTCCGCACTCAGCTTAAGGAACAAGATTTGCATTTTCAACACCAATGTGAAGTCAGTCCTTCTGTACGGGTCAGAAACTTGGCCAGCGTGTCAAGAAAAGGACTTCCAACAGGTGACAGACTTTTATCAACAGCTGCCCACGTCGCTAGCTCCAGGCTGAAGATCAAATGGCCTGCAAGAAAGAATAAGCAACAAGAAACTCTGCGGTGGAACAAACCAACGAGCAAGAGCCGATCGCTCAACAAAAATGAGTGGGTCATCAGTGTGAGTGTAACATGGAGGAGATCGTGTGAGGAAGAGATGAGAGGTTATGGGTGATCGTGGTCCCAGCTGAAGAGGAGATGTGTTATTGAAGCCCTATGTTCCACTCGGAAGTCAAGGGAATAATAATAATAATTAACTGTTATTTTTGCTATTACTATTACTATTATTATTATTATTGATTCCTCTGAAACTATCCTTTATCACTACTATAACATCAATTCATTTTTATAATAGTAACATTATTATTAATATTATTATTATTCAATTTTCGATTCTTGATCTTTTCAAGTTCTTTCTCTGATGACTAATTGTTTACATAAGTGATGCAGTTGATCCATAGTGCATAATTACCTTCATTTTAATATGTCATACTCCCACTTCCCATTATCTATCTATCTACCTGAACATGACCTGAAAAACATTCACACCCATCGTTTTGCATGATCGATTCAATGTAGTTTATTCACTTATAAGTCATCTCTCAATATATATATAGCTTTGACTGGACACTAGTAACTAGTGTGACGTGTCTAGTCCTCTCTTTGGTGCAGACTGAATTCTGTCAGTCAGGTTTGCAATGTAGCCACCATTCTAGGTAGCTCGCCATCACGGTGCACATTGATTTGATGACATTACATAGTTGGAAGCAATCGGCCACAGGAAGCCTCGCCTGACCTAGGTATCGTGCTAGTTAGCACTTATTAGTCAGCAAGGCGTATCCGCAACCACCTTGAAGGAACTCATGTCCCTTCTGAAATTCGAACCCGCGAGGTCAATCACGAGCCCAAATAGCTCAGTGGTAACGTCTCTAACTGCAGGCAGCACTGGGTGACGCGGGTTCGAATCTCAGAAGGGACATGAGTTCCTTCAAGGCAGTTGCAGATACGCCTTGCTAACTGACTGGTGAGTGCTGACTAGCACGAAACCTAGGTCAGGCAAGGCTTCCTGTGGCCGATTGTCCTCAACTGTCTAATATCATCAAATATATGTATAGCTTTGTCTGTCATCCAAATGCAAGTGCTTTCACTTCGTCCTAATTTTTGTACTATTTCATCCAGAGTTGACGAATTAGATATAAAGATGCGGCTTGAAAGTCTTATGTCTCAGACACAGGATCTGCTTCGACGTCTAGTGAAGACTTAGAACAATCCAAGTCTGCCATAATACATTGCTATTATGAATACTTAAAAGGGCAGTTCAAACGACGACAGATGATATCAAAAGAGCATAAAAGACAATTGAATGAACTATTGGAAAAAACCAGGGATAGTTATTTTAAATCGTAAGGATTACATCAATAGATTATGTACCAATCTTCACGACGAAGGAAAATTTCTAAAATCAGCCGACTAGAAAGATAGAATGGAAGGTATTCAGAATGAATTGTCAAAGACTTTGAAGAAGCTGAAGGGCGAATCTATTATAACCTCGTGTGTCTGTGTATGAACATCTCAAGCCGTCTGATTCAACCATCTCTCGTTTATATGGTTTTCCTAAGATGCATAGAAATGGTGTCCCTCTGTGACCTATATTGGACATGCTGAACTCCCCTTATCATTCTACAGCAAAAGTGGCTCGCTGAGACCCTTGAACCAAATTTATGCAAACATGGTCTTTTGGACACTTTTGCCTTCGCCAGTAGCGTTGATGGAATTCATGTAACCAGTTAGCATCTGATTTCAACAGATGTTTGCTGTTCATTACAAATGCACAATACAAATACATCTACTTAGAATGCATAAACATTGGAGTGCAAACTGACTGTCTGAAGCAGCTTTTAATGAGACGCACGCTTAATATGCAGTTTAGGTTTAACGATGTCATCTATAATCAAAGGAATGGAGTTACCAAGGGTCTCTATTTGAGGACCTCTCCTACCGGATGTCTTGATGCCGAGCTTGGAAAGGGGTCCATTGAAAGGAACAATCTCGAGTCTGCTTATGTATGAGCGATTTACCAACGAAATCTTCATTATCTGTAACGACAAATTTTCAACTGCCGAGCTTCTTAAAAAATTTAGTAGTTCTTACCCATCGATGCTTTTCACTATAAAAGAAGAATCGAATTCCGCATTTCACTTCTTAGATGTGATCTGATGCTTGATAAAAGAAAGAATGGCACGTTAAAAAGGTCGATTTACCGAAAGTCAACATTTAGAGGTCAGTACATTAAATTCAAAAAGTTGGGTACCTACAGGCATGAAGAGAAATCTTATCCGTTCTCCACGCTTCAGAATTTGGAAAATTAGCTCTCTAGATATGGTTGACTCAGAACAAGAAAGCCTTTGCACACCTCTCTTAAATAATAGATATCCTAGAAGGTTTATCGATAGAAACATCAAGAAAGAAACTGTCTCCAGCTAAATCACAGTTTCAAAGGATACACTGTTTAAAAGTTTGGAGTTCAAAGATGACACTTTTTCTGAAGTCATTAAAAATTGTTTATCTAAATGTGTTAAATGCTCTTTATATGCAGCTGACTTACATTTAGTATTTACTAACAGAAATATGATTCGACAATGTGTCAGGGATAAACTTCCTCTTATGTCCTCCTCTGTGTGCATTTACTCATTCACATGCCTGTGTGGAGCTGATTACATTGGACGTTGTAAGCACGTTCTCTGGAAACGCGTAGCTGAACGCTCCCCTGTTTGGTTAATGATAGGTGAGCACGTTGGAAGGTGTAGACTTCCTGGTTGAGGTCCTCTAGACGTAAAAACCAATGACTAGAGCCAGTTGGTGAAATGGCTCAAAACCGTTCTCAATGACGCAGATGCATCAAATCCTTGCGTAACGACATAAGACAAGGTAACAGATTGTTTATTGAGAAAATCAAGGGGTATTTATAGATTGTTATGTACATTATTGTTAGCGGAGAAGCAACCTTTTCTGATTGGTTGCTTTCTTGCTCAAGGTTATTCTGTTATCTGCCTGTGGCCGTTTCTCAGAAAATCAAGCCATATATCTGCGAATCATATTTCCACAAGTTAATTCCGCTGTCATTGACTGGTGATTTTCTCAAGGTTACGCTTTGTTACTGTCTTTCTCATGACCCTGATTCGGGACGTGGATATTAACGTAAATTGTTGTCTACAATTTTGGCTTGCAGCCAGCTCTCACCACACCTGTGACTTATAATATCCAATAAAATCTATATTGTTCTTCCATTTTACTATAATTTTACCTCATATCTCTGTTTTGAATCTCCTGTTTACCCCCTTCTGTTGCTTTGTGTGCTAAGTGAAGTGTGATGACTCGAACTGCTACACATCAGCGCCAAATCCTATGTTGAAACCGGACAGTCAGTCAGTTATTATAAAACGATGAAGTCATCAATTTGTGAACACCTTCTGGAGTCAGGTCATTCAGCACTACAGGATAATTAATTGTTTATTTAAGCGATATAACTGAACCGTAATGCATAGTTATCTTAATTTTCATCTGTCATACTCCCTTCCACTTCACCTAATCTATCTATCTGAACATGACCTGAAAAAAACATTCACACCCATCGTTTCGCATGACTAATTCAATGTAGTTTATCTGCTTATCAATTTTACATCTCCCAACGTAATTCTAATGTTATAAATGTATTCATGAATGTAGAGTATTCAAATGAAATTTTAATGAATTCATTCAATCCTAATTTAAGAATGTTTGTTCTTTCATATAATAACTGTTACAGTTGTGTACTTCAGTGATGCATGCGAATATATTCAACACTGCTATTCATACTTTTTTGTGTGTTATCCTGTCACGGTGAAACTGCCAAAGAAAGGCGACTTAGGACTCTGCAAGAACTGGCGGGGAATCATGCTCCTGTCGACGCCAAGTAAAATCCTGAGTTGCATCATCCTGGAGAGAATAAAGGACGCACTGGATACAGAACTCCGCCAACCGGAACAAGCTGGATTCAGGAAAGGCAAATCATGTTCTGACCAAATTGCAACTCTATGCATCATCATAGAACAAAGCAGGGAATGGCAATCAAACCTCTACCTCAACTTCATGTTTGATGTCACATAAAATCGAAGAATTACAAGCGAAAACCGACAAACTGGTTGAAGAAGCAGCCGGTGTAGACAGGACTCCAGGTGAACATAGACAAGACGGAGGTTATGAAAATAACCAACCAACAACAACAACAACATCAAAAGCAGCAACATCCAGCGCCAATCACCATCAACGGAAGGGATTTGAAAGAGGTTACTTCATTCACTTATCTAGGGAGCATTGTCTCAACCACAGGAGGAACGGACGAGGATGTCAAATCGAGAATCGGGAAGGCGAGAAACACATTCATCAACCTGAAACCAATCTGGAAATCTTCCGCTGTCACTCAGCTTGCATCAACAACAAAATGATTCGGATTTTCAATACAAACGTCAAGTCAGTCAGTTCTTCTATACGTACGGATCAGAAACTTGACGGGTCACAAGGAGTATTTCCAACAGCCTGTCGCAGACCTTTATCAACAACTCTTTTCGCTGGCTCTATACTGAAGATCAGAAGGCCGGAAAGAATCACCAACAAGAAACTATGGGAACAAACAAAACAAGAACCAATCGCCAACCAACAAATATGCAGGAGAAAGTGGAGATGGATTGGACACTCTCTGAGGAGGCCGTCGGGTGACATCGCGCGTCAGACCAGTGCTCGAGTGGAACCCGAAATGGAAGCGGCGAGTGGGACGTCCAAGGGTGACATGAAGGAGATAGTGAGAAGCGGAATTGAAACAGTATGGATTAACATGGACGCAGGTGAAAAGTACAGCAGAGGACAGAAGCAAGTGGAGACGTGCAGTTGAAGCCCTATGTTCCACTAGGAACCCAAGGGAACAATAATAATAATAATCCTGTCACAGTTATTCATTCCGTATCCCCACACCATGAATTAGTATCTTTATAATAAACACACTGAAGAAAAGAGAATGGAATGTTACCAACGCGCATTACATCTGATTGCCCCTGATATGTGTATCGTGCAGCAAATATACAGGAAAAAATGGAGGTGGATTGTTGGCCATACTCGAAGAAAACAAAGCATCAGGTGACATTACACGACAGGCTCTCTGTCTAGTGGAACCCGAACTGGAAGTGGGTGGTTGGTGGTCACTGCTAGGGTGGGGTGACACGGAGGTCATGTGAAGAGGAGATGAAAGCATGTGGGCAGACATGGAGCCAGGTGAAGACTCTACCAGAGAACCGAACTCAATGGAGACGCACGGCTGAAGCCCTATGTTCCTCTAGAAACTAAAGGAAACAATAATAATAGTGATATGTGTATGAATTCAGAAGTGATTTAGTAGTTGACGTCTTTTTTTGTCGGTGGATGTTTCCATGTTCTCTTCAATCAAGTGACCAGATAAATGTACGATTATCTAGGCATTTAGTTTTATTGGTCATCATATGATTGCATGAATTTATTGCTTTTTTTGGTCTTTATGCCTGGGCATATCGATTTCTTTACTGAGTTAATTATTGGTGGTTTGAAAGTCTGGATACCATAGTGATAGAAGTTTATAGACTGATGAAAAGTCGTGGAAGAAGAAAAAAATGACCTAACTTTACTCTGTAAAAATATGTTCATACCCTGTTTTTTTTCAAGGGAAGTGGTTGTATGCGATATTTATTTTTTCTATTGAGGTTGGAATGTTTAAATATCAAAAGTGAACAACTTTGATGATTCAGATGCAACAAGAATTTTTTATTCAGGTGTTGGTTTGCAGGGATTCGATTGGTTACAGGATTTCATCATGAGCTGACATTAGTTAGAGAACCACTGGAAAACCTGCAGGGAGTACTGGACAGCTGTTTCGCCCCAGTTTGGGACTCCTCAACATTACGCACCCACCGCCAGATTTCGAACCCAGGCCCTTCTGGTTACAAGGCGAGCTAGCTCGTAGACCATTAAGCCACTGGGACCCGATCCAATGGCCAATGAATTCTAACTTCTGCCAATTCACGACATAGCGCGACCCCTAGCCAATGTCTTCAGTGAGTATTTGTCCTCACACCCGACCTGCTGCACCCTACTGGTCACGACTTCTTTTTATCAGTTATCATGCATGATAATAGAAATGTTATCTAAAAAGAATTAGATTGCAAGATGAAGTACTATGCCTATAACTTCATTATGGATAAGAATTTATTTTGATAAATCACAAAGTCTTGTACAGTTATATTCACTGTTGACCAACTTTTCGAGCACAAACTATTGCTCATAATCTTATCAAGGTACTCACTCACGCAACTTCCTTGTTTCATTTATATACATGAGTAAAAATTGATGATTACACAGTTGAATAAAATCAATATAAGATGAGAAAGTACATTCGGACCAATAATATTAGTGTTATCAATCAAATACAGTCAGATGGGAAACAATATGAGTGTTTTTATAGTCAAAATAAATAAGTAACTTGTTAGAATATCGTATTCTGAATTGAATACATTTTAAGATTATTTATTATCCTCCTCTGATTTGACTGGTAGTAATAATATCTTCCATATCTTTGGTATTTGTGTTGAGTGATTTCTGTTGCATGTGTTGGGTGTAGACTCAATGAACCAGGATTCAGTGAATCTCTTTTGCCACCTACCTATATTGCATTTTAGAATTTCAAATCAACACTGGCGAAGAGGTCAGCGTCGAAAAGCACTGGAACAACTTGAAAACAGTGTGGAGTCAAACCTGCATGGGAGTTCTAAGCAGAAAGAAGAGACAGGACAAACAGTGGCTCACTACGGACACTTTCAGACTGATAGAAGAGAGAGGGATGGTGAAACAAAAGATTCTCCAGTGCACCGACGAGCAACAAAAACAGGATTTGAATGCAAGCTACAAGACACTGAAAAAAAGAGTAAAGAAGAGTGCCAGGGAAGACAAGAGAAGATATTATGAAGCCATGGCAAGTGAAGCAGAACAAGCTGCAGGCAAAGGAGACCTCGCAACACTCTATCAAACAACTAGGTTTTTATGCGGGAATAGATCAACACAAATCAAGCCAATGAAGGGTGACAACGGAAAGTCAATCACCAAAGAAGTGGAGCAAAGGAAACACTGATCTGAACACTTCAAAAGGCTTTTGAATCGACCACCACCTACAACGCACCCAACAATACCAACAACGGAGACAGAGCTACCAGTGAACACCCCCCCCCGACGAAATCAGAAGTCCTAAAGGCAATCAAGACGCTAAAAGCTGGAAAAGCAGCAGGACTAGATGGAATCCGAGCAGAAACATTGAAAATGGACCTAGAGACAACAGCGGACTTGATGACACCACTACTGGAGAAGGTGTGGAAAGAAGGCAAAGTACCCGAGGATTGGAAGAAAGGATACTTATTCAAACTACCAAAGAAAGGAGACCTAAGTCAATGCAAGAACTGGCGCGGAATTATGCTCCTGTCCATCCCAAGCAAAATACTAAGCCGCATCATCCTGGAGAGAATCAAACATGCCCTGAATGAAAAACTTCGACCGGAACAAGCTGGATTCAGGAGAAACAAGTCATGCATTGATCAGATCGCCACATTACGGATCATCATTGAACAAAGCTTGGAATGGCAGTCACCTCTCTATCTCAACTTCATCGACTTTGAAAAGGCCTTTGACAGCGTCGATCGAGAGGTGATTTGGAAACTACTTCGCTACTACGGGGTGCCACCGACAATTATACATTTCATCCAACAGCTGTATGACAATGCTGCATGCCAAGTAATCCACAACGGGAAACTTATGGACACATCCGAAGTGAAGATGGGAGTAAGACAAGGCTGGCTGTCTACTATCGCCAATGATTTTCCTGATTGCAGTAGACTGGATAATGCGACAAACAGCGGGCAATGAGGAAACGGGCATAAAATGGACCCACACAAAAAACTTGGAGCATGTGGACTTCACCGATGTGATATATATCTCATTTCGCAGAAAAGATCAGCAACAGAGATCTCTGGCAATGAGCAAACCAACCAGGAACCGATTGTGAAACAAATAAGCAGGAAGAAATGGAGATGGATTGGTGGCCATACTCTGAGGAAACCATCAAGTGACATTACTAGACTCGCTCTCGAGTGGAACACGAAAGGGAAGCGGCGAGTTGGTCGTCAGTGCAAGGGTGACTTGGAGGATGTCATGTGAAGAGGAGATGAAAACGTGTGGGCAGACTTGGAGCCAGGTGGAGACTCTAGCAGAGAACCGAACTCAATGGAGACGCACGGCTGAAGCCCTATGTTCCTGTAGTAATTAAAGGAAACTATAATAATAATATATTTAGGAACATTCGTTTCAACCAGTGTACTTCCTTGGGTCATTTCAACATGCAAGCTGGACCATCACGTCACAGTGGCAACTGTCAGTGAGGATAATGTTATTAATTGGGTTATTATTGACTAGTTACTTGTTTAAAACTGTCTACTCTTAATTCCTTTGTGACATTTAACACCCTAGAACTTTTGGGATGTTGTGACCAGTGGGGTCTATCAAGTTGGGTGTGGAAACTGATAGTCACAGGTGACATTGACTAGTGGTAGGGTTATGTATCACAAACTGTCAGAAGTTAGGATCGCTGGGTCTGTAGTGTGATTTCCATTTCCAATGTTTCAAGACTTTGTTTTAACGTGTACATATTCGGACTGGCTCCATTTTGTGCTTTTCCATTGTACCGTCAACATGCACATCCGTTGAGCTTGTGCAACAGCCGTATTCCTTAGATGAGTTCTAAATCTTTTTCTCCTCAATGGTCACAACCTTTTATTTTATTCAAACATACTGCTAAACAGTACACATTTCCAACTAACTAAGTCTTTGCATCAATTTGCGTTTTGTCATCCGTACTTACAGTACAGGTTAGGCAGAGTACTGATTTCTTGGGTACATAAGTAAATTATGTTTAGTAAGGCCTAGTAAAGTGGAGCTTATCAACAGCACTACCAGTATCTTACAGGCCACTAAATTCCATCTTAGTGTGGTGAGAGCTGTCTACTAGCCAAATTGGTAGATAGTAATTTACGTCAATATTTACGTTCCCAAGATTTGTCGTGAGAAAATGCGAACAAAGATTGATTCAAAACCGATCACAGCAGACTTTGTGTAGGCGGATGCAGTTAACATATAGAGGATTTGACATTCAAGAAACAGTCACAAATAGATGAAAGATTAACTTTACGTGAGAAACAACCAATCGGAAGACTGTGTTTGTTTGCTTAAATATCCATAGTAATGTACATGCAAATATATAAATATGCGTTGATTTCCTTAATAAATGATCTGTTGCCTGACTCTTGCCTTCTGTCGTTACATTAGTAGCTGAATGGTTAATGGGTTTGTCTTTTAACCTGAAAGTCCTTGGGAGAAAGCAGTCGTCCAACACTCCCTAGTTTTCAATGTTTCTCTAACTGAAGTCATTTCATACTGGAATTTGAAATCAATCAAATGGCGACAAAACAAAACACTTGACAATGTACCCAATGTATTCTCCAGTACAGTGTAGTGTAACACACTACAATATATGATAGTATACTAGAGTGTAGTGTTGTATTTTTTTTCATTCCTCGAGTCCCAAGTGGAGTATATGACTTCGAATTCTCAAGTTTCAGTAGCTGTGATATTGTTCCCTTTTAAAAGTTGCCTTTACTACTCTCAAACCCAAACTTCCCTCTTCACCAGATTTACTACCGGTTAGATAAAGTTTGTGAGTTAGTGTACCGGTAATCGAATCCGGACCTCCCAGATGATTGGTGAGCGATCAAACGATTGAACCACCCATGTACTCAGAGAAATGTAGTGTAGTATGGAGTTCTTCCAAAGGGCTTAACTTCAAAAAATATACACGTTTTTCAATCAGTCCATGCTTCTATATGAATTTGTAAGTGGTTAAATTCAATTAGAATGCAAATTCTACGCCTAAATGAAGTTAACTAGTAGACCAATGAAAAAGAGAAGTAGCACCGCATTAGACTACATTTCCTTGGTCGATATTTTCTCTATAGAGTTGATCAATTTCTACGGTAATTACAAATTTCATCCACACAACCAAAGGATAAAAAATCGTTTCCAGTACGACTGATGTACGTCCCACTTAACTTTATTTAATTATATGTTTAACTGAAAACAATTTTTTCGATACTTCCATGTCAAACACAAATTCTGTTGAAATCGATTTAATTTACAAGTACTTATTATTTTTATTGGCTTTAATTCTGTAATTAAATATGTCTGTTTTTTCTATTTGTGTTCATGTTATGCGTAGGTTACCGAATGTTTATTTGGCTGAACATTTTGAATTTTAATTCTGTTGGTAATACAGGATCGTGTAGTGCGCCACCCACGCCAATAAAATAAACCAAGGACTGAAATCAATAGGTCAAACTGAATCAACTTAATGCTATCAAGTATTGGTTGTTTTGTAGGGATTGTGTTTGATTGACTGGAGGGTTTCATCATGAGCTGACATCAGTTAAAGGATCATTGGAAAACCTGCAGGGAGTACTGGACAGCTGTTTCTTCCTAGTTTGGGACTCTTCAGCAGGGTCCTGGGTGAATGTGTACTGGCGAAGAGTTTGAAACAAGGACGAAACAGCTTTCCAGTACTCCCAGCTTGTTTTCCAATGGTTGTCTAACCGATGTCAGCTCATGATGAAACCCTCCAACCAATCTACGTGTTTTAAGTTTTGTTTTAATAAAGGGTAAGCATCCAAATAAGATCAGACACCATTGTGCTCTTTTTTCTTGTTCTGTGAACACACACACACACACATAGACACTGAGTTCACGATTCAGCCACCATACTAACCAGATTAGTTGTCAAATCTTCTCCCTAAACAATCTTAACGTTTTAGTCAATTTTAATATACTACTCATTAAAGTACAGTAGTAAATAACTTCAGCTTTTGATTTGTGTTTTGTTATTAGTAAGTAGATATATAACGTTTTGTAAAGACTGCTATAGTGTAGGTATTCAGTAGCACATCCAGTAGCTTATAGTTTCTTCGGGTTAAACTGTAACTACAAGTCACTGATTGATTTAATTAGTATTTGATACATTTTTGTTGTTATTATTATACATTATGTGATTGCGTATTTTGAGTTACTAGTGCAACGACAGTATATAAGACACTGGTAACGGATTATATTTATTGAGGAAAAGCGCATTATATTTATACATCTTTAACCACATAGACTGCGCTGATTGGTTGGCGACTGGTTCAGAGTTAAACAATGGAATAACGATTTGTCCAATGAAATTATTTCCTGGCTACAACGTAAACCAAGTTCACAGTTGACCGATATACACTTCTACATCTGCTATCATTGAATTAAAATGTTGATTTCAGTTTTTGGCCGCTTCCTATCAATCTACACCTATATAGTACACACCATACTATTATTTGTAGTATAATTTGTTTAGTGAAACTGACACTGACAGTTTCGGTCGCGCACATATTCATAATCTACAAAATTAAATCATTCAAATCCCTGTAAACTAACAGATGAAAATTAATCTACTGCTTACTGGTTAGTAACTGACAACAGGATGAAGAAGCTGAAATTTCTAGTGAGAAGTTTTGGTCAATGGGATGTACAAAGTTGGCTGTGAGGACAGAAATTCGACGGTCACACTGACACTGGAGGTAGCGCTACATGTCATGAAATGTCAGGAGTTAGGATTGATTAGTGAGTAACTGAATTCCATCCCAGTGGCTAATGGTAAACCAGTGGGAAGTCGTGACCAGTAGGGTGCAGCAGGTCGGGTGTAAGGACAAATACTCGCCGAAGACATTGGCTAGCGGTTGCGCTATATCGTGAACTGGCAGAAGTTAAAATTCATGGGCCATTGAATCGGGTCCCAGTGGCTTAATGGTCTACGAGCTCGCTAGTCTTGTAACCACAAGGTATTGAGTTCGAGCCCTGTATGTGGGTGATACTGCTGAAGAGTCCCAAACTAGGACGAAACAGCTGTCCAGTACTCCCAGCTGGTTTTCCAATGGTTCTCTAACCAATATCAGCTCATGATGAAACCCTGTAACCAGTTCGTATTATGACCTGAAGCTCTTGGGTTCGTTCCCTTCTCGTGGGGTTATGGATGTGTATTACTGAAAAGTCTCAAACTAGGCTAGAACATCTGCCCAGCTCTCTCTGCTTTTCACTGGTTCTCTGTCTGAAGTCGGTCAGTTAGTGATCATACTTTAAATCAATCGAATCCTTGGGGACTAACATTTGAAAATTCATCATATATGTTCCAGTAAAGTATAGGGCAACGCGCTATTATACGTTACAGCTTTAAATTTGCAGTTGCCAGGGGGTTGCTACTCTCACACCCAACCTGCCCTTTTTTCAGGCTTATCACTTGCTAAGCGAGCTTTAATGACTGTCTTGATCGGAAATTGAATCCCAACCCATTGGTGTAACTTGCTAGTATTCTATCACTGAACCGCCAATGCACACAGCTGAGGATACACACTACAGCTTCATCTTGTTGAGTGCAGTTTACCATACAGAATGCTTTGGTCAGAGTATTTTGAAGTGTGTGTATTCTATAGTGTAACATAGTATGGCATTTTATAGTGTAGTATGGAGCTATTAATAAGGCGGTGATTTAGAAAATATGTATATATTTTTCGGTCAGTTCATACATCGACGAAAGTGCAAATGTTTAGCTTCACTCTGAATGGAAATCCCTATGATTAACTAGAAACAGATGGTGGGCTGACGAAAGAACAAAAAGCATTATACGACACTACAGTAAACTCATCTGCGTTTCTGCTTTATATATATATATATATATATATATATATATATATATACATTCATCAACCTGAAACCAATCTGGAAATCTCCGTCACTCAGCCTGCATCAACAACAAAATTCGGATTTTCAATACAAACGTCAAGTCAGTCAGTTCTTCTATACTGATCAAAAACTTGACGGGTCACCAAGAATATTTCCAACAGCCTGTTGCAGACCTTTATCAACTACTGTCTTCGCTGGCTCTATACTGAAGATCAGATGGCTGCCGGAAAGAATCACTAACAGGAAACTATGGGAACAAACAAAACAAGAACCAATCGCCAACCAACAAATATGGAGGAGAAAGTGGGGATGGATTGGACACTCGCTGAAGAGGCCGCTGGGTGACATCGTGCGTCAGGCCATTGCTCGAGTGGAACTCGAAAGGGAAGCGCCGAGTGGGACGTCAGTGCAAGGGTGACATGGAGGAGATCGTGTGAAGAGGAGTTGAGACAGTATGGACTAATATGAATGCGGATGAAAAGTACAGCAGAAGACAGAAGCAAGTGAAGACGTGCAGTTGAAGCCCTATGTTCCACTAGGAACCCAAGGGAACAATAATAATAATAATAAATTATATATATATATATAATCCCTTAGGTTCCACATGAGATGTAGGGCTTCCGCAACCCATCTCCGTTTTATTCCGTTCTCTGTAGTCCTCTTTACCTGGCTCCGCAATTCTCCACGACCTCTCATATCCTGCTTACACTATCCTCTCCACGGCACCTTTGAACTAGTTTCTCATTAGTAGGCCTGTTACGCTATACTGCCCAATGGTCTCCTCAGCGTACATTCAACCTATCTCTATTTTCTTCTGCAAATTTGTTGGCCGATAGTTGGTAGTTAACGTTTTTTCCAGAGTTCCTTGTTGATTATCCTTTCTGGACAGCAATCTGTTCTTCAGTATGGCAGCCAGAGAAGGCAACTGCTGATAAAAGTCTACAGCCCAATTTAACCATAAATTCGATAAATTTCTACCGTAATTACCGTGTCATCCAAGTAAAATATAAAAAGCCATGCATGATCTCCTTGTTGTGCATCCCACTAAACTTTATACAATTATATATATTCAAAGTGGAACCATTTTTTATACGTCCATATCATTACTTTGTTGAAACCGACTTAACTTACACATTATTATTATTATTATTATTATTATTATTATTGTATTTAGCTTTTACTCTGTAATTAAATATGTTTGTTTTTATTTGTGTCCCTGTTGTGTAGGCTGCTGACGACTATTTGTCTGTCTGCAAATTTCGAATTTTAATTCTGATTCTAATACGTAATCCCGAGAATTCGAATGTAGCTTTTGATCTGAATGGATTTTAGTGTCAGAGAATCGCGAGCTCGAGTAGATTAAAAACGTTTTAAGATATATTTGGACTTTCATGTATCTCTTTGAAGTCAGGACACAGTTCGTAACATGTTCCCTCGTGAGTACTGCCGCTTGTGAACAATGTAGTATGTCTGTAGCATTCAAAGAATTCATGTCTTCGTCACATTTTGTACCGACATCATGCAGTTTTGAGTTTGGAGATCTATCAACCTATCTGTCTGCGTAAATGTGTACCGAAAGTCAAATAAAAAAACATATCAAGTGTTTACTGATAACAAGCACTTTAATTATGCCTTACATATTACAAAGGAATAGGTGTACTCTGCATGAGTTATGTGGCCTAGACTACGTCTTTCAATTCATGCCGGGTATTCATTATACCTTTAGTGTAAATATCTATGTAGCGGACACTTCGTCCATCGTTTTCATAAATACAGGGTGCCGGACAGTTAACTCACGGGAAACTGTTGAACTTCAAAGTACTGATGAGGCTGTAAGAAGATTGAAGAACTACACATCTTTAGGTGAATACAGACTACCGCTCTTGAACAGCTACTCTATAAAGTTGTATGGTATACCTAGAGGGACTCCAATACCTGTTGCTTCCTTCAGTTTTACGGGACATTATCTTAGACACACTGCACAATCTTCTTTCATCCTGGTAATAGTGAATCTGCTTGACTGACATTACCTGGATCCATTTGGCCAGCAAGCAATAGTCTCCATAATATGTATATATACTATTGTTGAAACGAAGTCCCTTTTTTAACATGACGGGATACTGAGGGCAGTCATTTGAATTCCTTACCTTGAAGAAGCTTCTGATTCTGATAAGATAGAAATGCACTAGATAGAACCACTGAATTTCACATAGCTGCTAAAGGTACTATGTAGTAATTGATTATCTGAAATTACTGTCAGTGGGAGTGGAAACATTATGCTGAACATGATCACTACCAATGGTTCTCCTCATCAATCCTCCAACTACAATGAAGTTATGCAGCAAGTTTCAGCAGAATTAACAATCCGATGGCTCTTTGAGCTAGTCACTTCACAACGTATTGATTTAAATTGTCATGGTGTGTATAAGTGTGCATGGGATTTCACATTCAGTAAATTTCGGCTGCAGTTATCAGACAACCTTAACAAAAGGACAACCCGTTAGGTACACGGGTTTAAGTGTTTTTTAAAATCTTCTGATGCGTATTCGGCACAAATAGCTTATGAGATACTCCTCAGTTTGACTGGACAGTATGCAGTCCCTAAAATCATGTATCTTGCCGACGGTGTTGGTGCAAACTAAGTTTTGTCAGTCGAGTGTCCATTAAAGTCCTGCAGGGGGTTAGTCGTGAGCCTGAATAAGTCAGTGGTAACGTCTTCGACTACAGCACCAGGTGACCTGGGTTAGAATCTCAGAAGGGACATGAGTTATACTGCCTTACTGAAGGCTTCTTGCCGATCACCTCCAACCATCTAACAAAGACTCTGTGGTGTCAGTAGCTGAAAGACAAAATATCTCATCACTGATAGATAGATTAAGACCTCAAGACGTCGTAAGTTTCCATCACATTAATGTCACATACGCTAATAACGTCCCACTTACCACTTCTTTTAGCTGAGTTCTACTCAACCCTTCCCATGACGTCATGTCA
This sequence comes from Trichobilharzia szidati, assembly GCA_944472155.2. NCBI lineage: Eukaryota > Metazoa > Platyhelminthes > Trematoda > Strigeidida > Schistosomatidae > Trichobilharzia > Trichobilharzia szidati. The sequence continues at coordinate 41,094,653 of OX235277.1, read as the reverse complement.
GGCAATTTACTTATATTTATATATATTATTGTTTCTTTTAATTCCAAAGGGAACATAGGGCTTCAGCTGCGCGTCTCCATTGCCTTCGGTTCTCTGCTAGAGTCTTCACCTGGCTCCAAGTCTGCCCACACGTTTTCATCTCCTCTTCACACGACCTCCTCCAGGTCACGCTCTCACTAACGACGAACTCGCCGCTTCTCTTTCGGGTTCCACTCGAGCGATGGCTTGTCTAGTGATGTCACTTGATGGTTTGTTTTCTCAGAGTATGGCCAATCCATCTCCATTTCTTCCTGCATATTTGTTGCACAATTGGTTCCTGCTAGGTTGGTTCGCTCATTGCCAGAGATCTCTGTTGCTGATTTTTTTCTGACCGGCCATCTGATCTTGAGTATTGAGCGAAGACAACTTTTAATGAAGGTCTGTAGTTTGTTTGACATGCTCTTTATGACGCGCCAAGTCTCTGATCCGTATAGTAGCACTGACTGACTTCACATTGGAGTTGAAAATCCGGATCTTATTTTCATTTTCATGCTGAGTGTTGTTGACCTCCACACAGACTTGAGAGTAGTGAAAGCTTGTCTTGCTTTTCCGATCCTCGCGCTTTGATATCCTCATCAGTTCTACCTGTAGTTCTTATCTGATTAGAGTTTTCTGTATTGCTTAATAGTTATTCAAAAACTTATAATTCTAATGATATATCTTTGGCTTTAGAATGATATCGCTGAGAAGAGTAAGTCTCTGCTGAGGATTTATTGAGTTGCTTCCGTTTCTTTGATAAAAACAGCAATATTCTTGTTGTATGACTGAAGAAAACATACTTCTCCTCCAAGAAACAGCGAATAACAAAAGTACTAGACGTGCCATAAGAAACCACAGGGGTACACTGACAGTCATATACCATAAGTCCAATAGTATGCACACTTTGTCACTGGTTATTTTCTAGATATCTGGAACTGTGTACACTGAAATTACCCTATTCCCGTATACATAAAATGCTTGTTTACAAAAAAAAACATTTAAAAGTTTCAAAAGTAAACTTCAATTTTGATGAAATCAAAACAACAACAACATTCTGATGTCTAACAGTTTGTTTTCTTCCCTAATTTGCCCATATCCCAGACATCATTTGTTGTCTTCTTATGTGTTAATTGTTTTTTTCCATTACAGAACACATGATACATTTAGACTACTGCAGAGAAGCTGGATTTTGGCAGTTTCAGTCAAATTGTTATTGTGTTATTTTCTTCCACACTATATTTCCCAATAATGGCGAAAGAATTAATAGGCAAATATAAACAGTGTAAACTTAAACAAAAAGCCTGTACTTTGATTGGCCACTTCTTCAATCAATACGAATCTATGCATATTATTAATCTAGTCTGTATGAGGCATTAAGAGAATCAGGATTTCGCTATAACTGAATGGTTAAATTCAATTTATGCATTTTTATATGATTTTCCTCTTGAATTCACTGTATTCATAGTTTGAATGTCTTGCTTTTAAAAAAAACCCACAAGTGACCTGATACAAATGGAGTTGGGTAAACTTCAATCTAGTCTGTATGAGACTTTGAGACAATCAGAACTGGCAAGAGTAAGCAAGAGACACCAAAGTCAAATGAACTTGATTCGGCCAACTAGATTGCTCAGCATTACAAATGGATGCTAGTCATAATCCTCGTTGCAAATGTCTCCTAGATTTTCTTTTTTGACTTCTCCGTCGAAAATGGATTGATAGGAAGGACTAAAACACACATATGTGGGGGGACAATGACTCTGAAAAAGTATTGTCGGGTTACTGATGGTTATGCTTTCAGATGCAACCACTTTATATAAGGGAGTTAGTAAGAGTTGGTAAGTTGTACAAAATGTTGATTTTTAGACATTTTCTTCTCGAAATTGAAACTCTCCCCCAGTAACATATTGCGTATGTGCAATCAGTATCTGTTACAGCTGCAGAAATAGGGAATACATTGGTTTGATATGTCTACAACCACTTCTATGAGAAAGTGGGGCCAGTTTTTGCAGCATATTAGAGATATGTATCCTGTATGATTCATTTCTATTACATATACATCATAGGTACACTTTTTTATAAATTAAGTTCCATTTTCCACCTGGAAGAATCTGATTGGCTAAGTTCAAGGTCGCCCGAAGTTGGTGTCTATTCTTTACTGCCCAAACTTACTATAATTCTGAATTAAATCTCGCTAATCCTGAAATAACTCCAACATTCCATAGTGAGTAAATTCTGAATCTGTACTAAAATGGTTTGTTTAAGCCCACAGACTAGAGCTCATTATTGGTTTTCAGCATGACTGGCACTAATTCAGCACCCTATTCTTTTTCTAGGCACTTTCAGGAGTAGATCAGAACATACTGGGTTTGCTTATCAGCGTTGTTCCAGCCGTTGTAGGACATATTAAGCACTGACTGGCATTACTTCAGATGCTGATCTTATTTTTAAGATTTTGTCGCATTAATCAGGCACCCAGCGCTATTTTTAAGCACAGAGTTATTTTAGTACATAGTGGGTAGATAAAATATTCATTTACCATAAAAATATATTATATACGCACAGGTTAGAGTAAGATTAGAATTGTTGTAAGCTTCGGTGTTGCCTCAGAACTTCCTTATAACTGAATGATTAGCTTCAATTTATGCATTTTTAGATGAGTTTTATCTTGAATCCATTGTATTCCTAGTTTGAAAGTCTTGTCTTTTAAAAAAGACCCCCTGATGCAGATGAGGTTGGAAAGACTTCGATCTTCTTCTCGGAATGTAGTCATGTGGCCACCACACGTTTTCCAGATAAGTCCTATTCACTACCTACACGAAGCAGGTATTTTTTCACAAAAGTGAAACGGTAAATCCAAACGTCTGGCACTGACAACCGGACTGGTGAACATCCTGGTCTGCCTACCTAGGGGAGCTGGAAAACCCTGGTTCCAAACCTATGATACACAAGGGTTCCAGTATCTGAAGGGGTCGAATGGAGTGTAAAGGTGTTTTAGTTACTGGAAACCATGTGAATGTAGCTCCTGACTCCGTTTTACTGCCTTGTGGATCACACTTCAGGTCTAAGGCTCTGGGGGTGTTGGGTGAGTGACCCCTTAAGATGACCACCTGTTCCAGTCTGGGCGTCCGGGAAGTGTTCCCATCTCCACACAAACTGTGAGATTTTGTGTGGACCATCTCCTGGTACCTATAATGTACCAAGTTGGTGTTTTGATTGTAGCGGCAAATAATTCCCCAAAATTATTAAACACAGCAATTATCACTCAACATTGGATGCTGACCATCACTGTTTAAGTCGACTTGTTTAGCTGAAGGCTTTCGGTCAAGCATCCCCGCCATTTGGTACTCCGTCGTGTCACGTGCGTGCACGATTACTAGCTAGCTAAGCACTCACCTATACCCGCGATTTTGTCCCGAAATATATTGCGTACTTTGGACGGCTAAATCTGGTCTTTCGCTTTATCTTTTGTACTCGAAGAGCGAACACTATATAAGTTGTTGGTATAAGATCTTGCCTCAGTATAATCCGTACAACTCGCGAACGTCGATACCTGCATCCTCTAAATGACAATAATAATAAATTGCAGATATGATGACTTTATTCATTCCCAATCGATAAAGATGCTTAGTATGCGTCTGTCTACAAAGCTTCCTGCCATTTTAAGACTCATACCTTAGGGTCCATAGTAGTGTCCACCAGACGATTATCGGAGATTTTTTAATCACCCAGAGCTGACTACACTTCAGCTCAGTTTTGTTTGTTACAGGTAGACATATGCGGTATGTGAGTGAGAGTAAATTGGTGAAGTGGTAAATAGTTCTCCTGAATTATTAGCCCACAGCTCTTTATCATTCATCGCTAGGATCTGACTTTCACTGTTAAAGTTGACTGGTTAGACTGAGAGCACACGATCAAGCGTCGACGTCGATTATTTACACTGTCGTGATATGTTTACTCATATATACGGCGCACCTGAGTAATTACAGGTTAGAAGGGTACTGAATTACTGGATACACAGGTGAATTACGTTAAGTAAGGATTGGCCAAGTGCAGCTTCTCAGGGCAACAAGAAAGAATAGACACCAAATTCAAATAACCTTGAACCAACCAACCAGATCGCTCAGTATTACAAAGGGATGCTGATCATAATTAATCTTCGTTGCAAGTTTCCCCCAGACACAACGACGAGTCTTCCCAAACACTACCATTCATACAGACAAATGGAAAGGTTATTTACAAATGTCATCCTTAGGCTATATTCATCATAAAGTCAATAATTCCTCCAAATAGCGGGACCTATAAGTGCAACCTATACTAAGTGTATTAATGGATTCTGCACCCACCTAAAAAACGTATTAGAAATGTAGCGGCGGGTAATTCCCTAGAATTATTAGCCACATCATTCATCACTGAACATCGGATGCTGACCCTCATTGTTTAAGTAGACTTGTTTAACTGAAGGCTTACGGTCAAGCATTCACGCCATTCGGCAAGCCTTCGAGTTACTTTCATTCGTTTATGCACGATCCATAGCTAGTCAAGCAATCACTCTTGCACTACGACTTGGTCTCGAAATATGCTTCGTAATTTGAACAGTCAATTTTGGCGTTTTGCTTTGCCTTTGGTCTACACGGAACGAGTACTATAGAAGTTGTGGGTAGTATATATATATATTTATTCCTGTTTATGCAGGAACATACCAATTGTACAGGCATGGATAAGTTATTATATAAATTACAGTTTGTTTGTTCAAACTAACATTAGAGTCAGTCAGAACAGTCTGCAAAATAGTCTGTCTGTGTAACACATAAAGAGATATAGAAATATTGTCTTCGCATTAACAAAAAACCCAGACTTCAGATGAGTGATACAAATATCTGGGAAAAATAAAGCTTGAAGTCAATTCTCCTATAAAACTTTGTTGTGAACAGCATCCGTGAGATAAAGTTTATTGATGTATTATTTTGATTCAATAATGTATTTATTCCATTTTTGTCAGCAGTCTTATCGTAGTTTTATAATAGGAAAGAAATTTGATCTTCGATACGAAAGTTAGATAAGGCAATGTTAGATTGTTTTACTGCATCAAATGGGGTCAATTCTAGAACTATCCATTTGCGCCATTTGCGTCAGCATGGCAGACTGTACATGTAAGTTGAGTAATACATTGATAACTGTTTGAAAACCAGTTGCTTCTTTATTTCAGATCAAGAATACTCCTTGTACAGAATGTTAGCCAGCGTTTTCAAGTGGTTGCATCGGATCGTTCATGGAATTTGAGTTTGAATTTACTTAAATGGTCATTTCAGTTGGGTTGTTCGACCTCGACCAGGAGGTATATAGAAGATTACGCTCAGCAGGGAGATAAAGTATGTAAATATGGAGAGAAAATTATTATTTTATGTACATATAAATGTTTATAAATGTATATCATTGTATAGTAAACACTACCCATAATCTTGTTGTTTTATATGTAATTTTGCGAAGTCTTAGAGTTTATTTAGTGTCGTAATATTTAGTAATGAGTCTAGGCGTTATAGTGTGCTAATAGCTCATGCGTTTTGGAAGTAAGTGGTGCGGTGTGATTGGCATAGTCATTGGGATGAAGCAGTTTATATAGCAAGCGTTTGAAGGTTATGATAGAGTGACAGGTCCTTATTTCTAGGGGTAAACTGTTCCAGATCTTAGAGTACATGACTATGAAGAAGTTTGCACGGAGTGCTGTTTTACAGCTTTTCCTAGATACCTTGCACGTTTGGTTACGAAGGTTGTAAGAGCCTTCCGGTGAGAACTGTATCTCTTTGCTGTCTGAGAATGATATTTTATGCAATATTTTAAAGAAGAATGTTAGGTTAATGCTCAGTCGTCTCATCCAGAGTGGGTCGATACCTAGAGTTATACACCTTGATGTGTAGTCCTTTTCGCAGTCAAATCCTAGTAGTTTAGACGTGAAGTATCGTTGGACACTTTCTATTTTAAGTTTGTCACTTACGCGAGTGCTGCTGAGAATAAATGGACAATATTCAAGTAGTGGTCTGACACAAGTTTTATATAATAATAGCTTCGCTTCGTAGTTGTGGAAATTCCTGAGTATGCATCCTAAGAGCATCCTCGATTTACGCGTCTGTGTCGCCACTTGCTCAGAAAATGTCAAGTCACTAGAGTACCTGAGTCCTAGGTCAACAACACTTTGGAGTTTAGGCAAGTCAAGAGATTCAAGTACCAGTTTAATGTTTATTGAGGGTGCACCGAAACAGATCCAACCACATTTTTTAAGGTTGAATTTTAGGTTCCATGTGGAGGACCATGCGGTTACTCGATCTAGTTCTTCCTGAACAGCTTTCTGAAAGGACCCTAAGTCATCACAGTGGAATGTGTAAGCTACTTTAAGATCATCTGCAAAGATGAATGGTTTGCCAAGTGAGAAACAGCTGCATATGTCGTTGACATATAGAGTGAATAGGAGGGGGCCTAAGACGCTACCTTGAACTACTCCAGAAGTGACTGGACTAGGTTTAGAATTTACAGACCCCAGTTTAACTACTTGGGACCTATTGTTAAGGAATGATTCAATCCATCCTAATAATGGGTTACTTATTCCTAAGGAGTTTAGCTTATTTATTAGAAGCAAGTGGTCAACGCGGTCAAAGGCTTTGGATATGTCGAAGTAGATAACAAGTACTAGTTGTTGTTTGTCGCGGCTGCTAGTTATGTAGTTAAAGAAGTCAACGTGACATGTCATGCATGATCTGGATTTTAGGAATCCATGTTGGTTGGGACTTAGAATATTGCAGCTGAGCATATGTTTGAGGATATCATCTTTAACTATTCGTTCAATGATTCTAGATACTATGGGTGTAATATTGATTGGCCTATAGTTGTTGACTTCAGTTTTTGATCCGGATTTGTGTTTAGGTACTATAAATGTCGTTTTCCATTTATCTGGATAGGTTTGGCTTTCTAGGGACATTGTAAAAATCTTAAGTAATAAAACGGAAATGTCAGAACCACCGTGTTTATAAAGATACGATGGTATACCGTCAAAACCGGCACTACTAGAGTTTTTAAGAGTATTAACGGCTTGGTTAATATTAGAGTAAGTGAAATGAACTGTATTGATTTGTTTCAGCGTTGAAGATGAAGGGAGTTCTACTGTAGATTGTAAACCGAGAAGTGGACTTGTAGGCTTAAGGTAGTTAGCTGCAAACGTCTCATTAAACAGTTCACACATGTCTGCATGTTTGCTGTATAGTTTGCCCTTGTTTATAAGGAGAGAAATTTTATGGCTTTGGCGATTCATTCGTTTCTTTAGTATTTCTGTGAGAGCACCTACTCTGGTGGTGCTGGCTAGTGCCGTGCATTCTTCATTTCTCATACGCAAGTTATGAGCTTGCGAGATGGAGCCAAGAGTACTAAGTATTGACCCTAGTGTACTAAAGTCGTGTCGCCTGAAGTAACTTGTTGACAGTCTTTTCAGTTTCCTACGATCCTTTGGCTTTATGAATGTCTTTCTATGTGGGGAAAACTTTAGTGTTTGAAATGGGATGACAGCATCTAAGCATGTGTTGGAGTTATAGTAAAAGATGTCTAGAGCTTTCGAGAGGCTATCAGTATAGAAGTACTCACTCCATTCTGAGGATCTTAGCATTGATTTTACTAGAGTCCAGTCTGCCTTACTGTAGTTCCTGTAAGTTATTTGTTGTGAAGTGGGGGTATGGGTTGCATTGCTACTTGACGGAAGTGGCAGTGCACACAGCACTGTTTTGTGGTCACTCCCTGAAAACTCAGAACCTACTAGGGTAGAAAGGGGACTTATATTGTGGCAGAAGATTAAGTCTAGTACGTTATTACCTCTTGTAGAGATTGTGACGGTCTGCTTCCAGCCAAGTATATCCAGTGTGCCTAAGAACTTATCAAGTTTAGTTGGACCTGTGGGTATTTCCCAGTTGATTTCTGGTAAGTTAAAGTCTCCACATAGGATCTTATGATCGTAGTGTAGGGTGGATAATTGTTCTAGAGTGTTAATAAGTTGGGTCTCGTAATTACTAAAGGTGCCAGGTGCTCTGTAGGTGCATCCAATTAATACTATTGCGTTATTTAAGTGTAAGTTAACCCATAAAGTCTCAGGCATGTTAAGTGTACTACTTTCTAGCCGTGATACAGTAAGTGCATTCAGAAAGTACATAAGACAACCCCCTCCCTTACCACCTTCCCTGTCACACCGAAAGTGTGTATAGTTATCTAAGCTTATCTCTTCATCCAGTATGTTCGAGTTACACCAGGATTCAGTGATGACAATTATAGGGGGTTTGTATATTACTGTGAGTGCTCTGAGCATCGGTAGTTTATTTAGAACGGATCTAGCATTTATGAGGATTAGGTAAAGATGAGATTTGAAATAGCATTTGAAGTACTTAAGTTCGTCAATCAGCCCCGAATGTGGTTCAGCACCCAGTAGTACTGTTTGACAAGACGACCCTATGTTGAGAGGAGTTTCAGCATCATGTTGACCTATGTCTATCGAGTTGGTGTGTGCTGTTTTCGGTGAAGAATTGAGCGTTGGAGTACTGGATGTGCTATAGGCTAAGGCATTTTTATTTTTAGTAAAGCTAGAAACGGGGGTAGGGATCTTAATTTGACCTAAACTTGTGCATGTACCAAGTGTGCTTAGTGGATGCGGGTGAGCTAGACTGTTCCTACATTCATGCAAAGGGGGAGCCAGCACTAGTGGTTTAGGAGTGTTAGCATCCCTACCAGCTGTTTTTTCAACGCCGACAGGGACGCAGGGGATAAAAAATGATTGGGACCTTGTGAAGACCATGGTCTATTATTCCACCTATTGTTAGGTACTAGTGGTGTCCTTGTAAGGGTTTCGAATGTACTGCTTTGTGGGTTAGTTCCCAGCAGACTTGTACCGTATATCCGATCAAAATTTATTAGCGTGCCATACTGTGAATGCCCTGAGTTGTTGGTGGTCGAGTTCTGACTATTGTCACTTGTACTCTTGAGGGTGGCATTGTTTGGGCGTTGGTTATCAGTGTGGGCCGTGGTGCTATTTCGCACGTTGTGGGTGCCAATACTATTGACCGTGGGGAATGTGGGCTTACTTATACTGCCATTGTTGTTGTTGGCATGATTTGGGGTCATATTCTTCTCTTTTTTACCAATGGACTTATGGCTAGGAGAGGAAAGGGTCAACTTTCGGGGGATTTTGACTTTTTTTCTTGGATTATTTAGTGACATGTCTAAATCTACGGTGGTAGGTGGTATAGTTTTATTGGCTATTAGATTACAATTTAGCGGCCTTTCGGTTGGTGTCGCTCTCTGAGAAGATAATTCTGTGTGGTTAGAGAGGGGTGGTGCGGTGGATTCTACGGTATCTCTCAAAGGGTTGGGTATAATTGCTGCTTGCAATGTCCTATTGTTTATTCCACAGTTAGACTCAGTGTGATAATTATATACGCGTCTTTCTATGACGGTCTTGTCCACCGCAACCTTTACTAGTTTATAATTTCTGGCTTGCAGTGGGGTGTGTTGGGAGTGGATAAATTTTCTGGCCTCAGCAGGTGTTTCGAACTGAAAACGAATAGGACAACACTTTTCATGTTGACTCTTCTTCAGCCTGTAGCACTTAGTCTTGGAGTTGGGCATTTTCGCCTCACTAAGTAGGATGCGCTGTACCTTTTTTAGTGCCTCATTATCCGGAACGTTGTAGACAATAGCATTTAATTTAGCATCTAGTCGTTTTGTTACTTCTGTAGTAACAAAGTTTATTAGGTTATCCACCTTAGATATCGATTCACTGTCAAGTTTGTTAAGGTCTACAGTTTTCATGAGAATAGTTAAAGGTGTCAGTTCACAGACCTGCAGTCTGATATCACTGATCTGACCTGATAAATTGGAGATTTTGGTATTGGTATCGGAAATTCCAGGATCTACTGACTTATTGTTTTTTAAGTCCCTTAACTCGGCCTTAAGTTCTCCTATAGACAACTTTAGAAGTTCTATTTCTGAAGATAGTACTGAAACAGAGCTTGAAGGCTGGAGCTTTTCGATAAGCACATAAGGTGTAGGGAGGGTTTCTGTATGAGCAGAGGGTACTGAATTTTTGGGAGTAGTGCTAATACTAGCTGTCAGTGCAGTTTTATCCTCAGTTTCAGCTCGACGCTTACGACATACAAGTGAGTTTTGTGGCTCACTATAACCATTTGTAGGAAGTATGTTGCTTGATGTAGCAATCAACGACTTAAAATTAGTCATCAGTTTTACAGGGGATTGAGTTCGCTGCTTTTTACTTTGGTTAACCATAACTATTTGATATGAGAGTTAATAGTTATAGGGATGGAAGTAGTAGAGGACTTGTGCAAGGATTACAACAAGATAAATTTTATGTAACGAATCACGCAAAAATGTAACGCAAACGTTGGACGTACCGCTACATCAAATGTATTAGATCTTTCGTTAGTATACATCGTACTATTCATGAACGTCAGCCTCTAAACTTGTGAGCCCTATTGTGAACTTCATCTTTGGTAAACACACAGACAAATCCAGTGAGTTCGTTCCACTTTTTATTTATTCTTGCATTATATTTACTATCTTTGAAGTATATATTTCGCCATGAGTAACCATACTCCTAAACTCATACATATCCGACCAACTAACAACACTAATCAGCTGGTACCATTCTGGCCAGATAATGTGGAATCATGGTTTCATAATGCCGAGTCTGATTTCAGTGAACATGGCATTACTGACCAACTGTCAATGTAGTTGAAGAATGAACTATCAATTCATGGTTGTTTACTCAAAACCAACTCCATATTTTGGCCGGAGTCACCGATACTGCACTCATCGTTCCATCGTACACTGTTCGTTAGAAGACGGAGAAATACTATCAGAAGTAATATTGTGATTAATTGTTGTATAATTTATTCTTAGACTTTGAGTATAATAACCTTACGGTCAGTTCTGTAGTGTACATTGAACCTTCGAACTTTTGTTTGAACGGACTCACCTGACCTTTAGAACTACTTCCGTTTTCGATTCGTGAATCTCCTGTACGGTTTTGGTTCGCTCTCCCGTTTTACTTTCATGCGGCACACTCTCCGAGCTTACCAACGTCTCGATTGCAGATGAGTGTATGCCCTCTTATTCTTTATCAAATCTCATATCGCTTTTGTGTAAATATAACTCTGTTCCAGTCACGCTAGTCATCTCAAGTCTTTTTACCTTGATTCAGTTCGTTAGTATTTGCACATTAGGCAGAGTACAACTAAGGTCATAAAGTGGTGAAGAAGTTTTTTGTAAGAGTGGATAATTTAGGTCTACGTTAAGTCAAGTCTAACTCTTACAGCTCCATATTGGTGCGAGAATAAAGGATTCTCGAGTCACTGATCTGTGTTCTGTTTCTTTTCGCGTTGGTTACTGCACATTGTTGCTGAAGGTCTTCTATGGACTGCGTTAAGTCCAGTGTAGTTAGACCTGGACATTGACACCGACGTCCACAGTTTCTTGCAGTTATCCACGCTCTACCGCGGGGGTTAAGTAAATGCGTTATTGTGCATATGTCAAGCCCACAGTTAAGCAACCCCTTTGAGACGCTTAAAGCAACCCTCCTAAAGAGAAACGACCTTACGGATCGGTAACGTCTTGACGAAATGTTTTGCAGTGTCAAGTTAGGCGATCAATCAGCTGTGAACATGCTAACAAGAATGCGGGAAGTTAGATGGGGGGCTCTTTAGAGAGCTGTTCCTACCTAAATTGCTACAGTAAGTGCAGATTGTGGTCGTGGCACTCCAAGGTATTATTATATACGAGTTAGCTACTTCTTCAGATAAAATTCTGGAAATAAAAACGGCCAGTCACGGAAACGTGCTCGTTTACTAATCAGCTTTCGCGTAGGGACACTTCAGTGATAGAGTTATGCAATTCCGTTAATTAGCTGCTTAGGTCAAACAGTCCCCGCATTTCCTCCTATCGTCGACGAAATCCTCCTAAATGGCGAAACGCACGTGCCCGGTCAAAATCCAAATCGTTTTCACTTAAATCCTTGGCCGGTGTTTGGTATCACAACGCCTATGACCAGGAAGTGAAATGTTGCTGAAAACCTTACAATTTTGGCAATGACTAGAAGACTACTGGAAACTATTCTGTGTCCATGCGTTAACGGCAACCATCGCCTGTGGTAGTAGCCGTCTTCTATGCATCCGTGATGTAGTCAACCAAACCCTGTACTTGATTGACACAGGTGTCGAGGTCAGCGTCCTTCCTGCTACAGGGGCAGATCGACAGAAGAAACCCACATCCAATAGGCTGCGAATGGGAAACTGATTACAACTTTATGTAGGAAATACTTCCATCTGAATATGGGTTTGCGCAGACCTATCCAATGGACTTTCCTTCTTGCTGACATCACAACGCCTATCATAGGCACGTACCTACTTAACCATCATTATCTACTCGTAGATGTCCGCCGACAACGACTGATAGACGATATGGCTGGACTGTCTACCAAAGATATCAATCACCTAGGCCACGGCTTGTCACTGGTTAAGAAGAAGGCGATAGTTGATCGAACTTTTCAACCGGTCATTGACAAGTGCCCAGAACTTAATTACCCCTCTAAGGATCTGCTGTGCATAAACAGCAATTTTATGTATCACATCACAACCTCAGGACAATTCATGAAATCCAAAGCACGACGACTCGCTACTGACATACTACGAATGCGAGGAATAAATTCAACCATATGCTCACCCTTGGCATCATACAGCCAACGAACGGCCCATAGAAATTCCCACTTCATTTGGTACTAAAATAGACAGCAGCGACTGGCGACCCACTGGCGATTACCGGTGAGTGAACGCCAAAACGATTCCTGATTGCCATCCACTGCCTCACATACACGACTTGACAACAACATTATCTGGCCCAACTATTTTCCGAAAATAGACTTGGTTAAAGCGTATAACCAAATACCAATGGCGCCAGAAGGTATTCCGAAAACGGCTATCATTGCGGCTTCCTGACTTTTTGAATTTCTACGTATGCCATCCAGTCTCTGGAATGCAACACGAAAATTCCAAGGCTTCATTGACGAATTATTTCACGGTCTTGACTTCATCTGCGCAAACTTAGATGACTACCTCACTGAGAGTCCAGACAAGAAAACTCACCCTAGACATTTGGACTTGTCATTCGAAAGGTAACGCCCACATTGCGTCACCATTAATATTCAGAAGTGTCGGGTAGGAGTAGAATCATTAGACTTTCTCGGCCACACCATTGACTGCAAGGGTATCTTCCCACTGGCTGGTAAAGCTGAGGCGATTCTGAACTTTCAGGAGCCATAGACAATAATAAATATTCGCACTTTTAATGGCTTGGTAAGTTATTACCGACGCTTTATTCCTAACTGTACCTCTCTTCGTGGGAATAACAAGTCCGTTGAGCTTGATGCATCTGCTCAAATTGCTTTCGTTCAAGTTAAAAAGGCTATCGCATATACCACCCTTCCTATGTATCAGCATCCGGCAGCACCGTCAAGTATCTTGGTTGACGCAGTTCTGCAACAACTATTCAAGAAGGTACCAACCATTCACGTAATTCTTGAGGTGTCTATAACTATCAGAAACCAAGTACAGCACATGTGGCATAGAACTTCTGGCTTTGTACTGTGCTATGGACTACTTCTGATATTCGCTGGAGTTCCTGAAGGAACTGTGGATGCAAATGATGCCCCAGACTGTGAAAGAAGTTCTTACATCCTCGCACAACTTACTATTGACGGAGTTAGCAGAGACAGCTTAAGGCTATCGAGCCTATTAGGCCATCCATGGGGTATTTCTACCACACTATCTGCGAGCACCCATTATCAGGAAGACCTCCACTCAACCGAAGAGTCGTACAGTTTTTACATCAGAAAAATATATAAGGACTTGTGCAATCTCATTGAGGAAACTATCGTCATAAGTCATTCCTGGAGTCAAGCGCCTTGCACACTCGGAAAGTTTTCCTCACGTTCCTGTAACATATGATCGAAATCAAGAAGCTGAACCTTTGAATTTGCTGGTATCATAGACGTCACAGTGTCAATGCTAAATGATGTGCCCTGCACCCTTGACAGTGGCCAGCTGGGAAACGTGTGAGCCGGCACGTGATGGTGACTGAGATTGCTAGCGAATCGATACCTTGTCGCCTCTTCGATGTCGCATACTAAAACTCTGGGACACGCTTCCTGGTTGGCAGGGAGGCAGGAGTTGGCGTATTTCCACCTGTGACAGAAGGCTATGTGCAGCCAACATCTCTATAAGCACGCTTCGTCAACATTTCGCCCATAACAGATTATGATTGAGGGTTCTTAGACCTTAACACAGGACTATACATTTCATTCTTCCGGGTTTCCATTCAGGCTGATGTGACTACCAGCGTTATTGATATGGATCTCTTGCAGCACTATCAGCTGCTGGTAGATACTGGCAAGCACAGGTTGACTGATATCATTCATCACATCATGACGACTGGTCCGCCCATTTTTGTTAAACCGCTGTGGTTATCTCCAGAGGAGTGCCAGGTCGCTAAGACTGAGAATGGACACACGGTCGGAAGAGAGATAATCACAGTGCCCGATAGTCCGTGGTTAACGAAGACTTATTGCCCAAACTGTTTCGGATGTCTGGATGGCCGAAAGGTTTAATCTGTATTGTGATGTTGCCGATTTCTACACCTTCTAAAGTCATGGTTACATACAATTGAGGCGTCACAAAATCCGATAAAAAAAGGGGTCCCTTATTCCTTGCCTCATGGCGAGGCTGCTCTTTGGCCTAAGTGATCAACTTTCAGTCAGTTGACCTTGGGTTCAAACCCCAGTGCACCTACTTCAGTTTAGGCAACTTGGTGCTTTTTGCAGCAAGTGTTGCTAATAGATGAGTAATGGCTTTGTATTCCCATTGAATCGCAGCTAGTGTTCTACCTGGTGGTAGGCACGGAAAAGAGAGTAAGTAGACAGCGGGATTAGCCCCCTCCACATCGTAAAAACTACCCTATCGATACGGAAATCTCAAAGTTTAGAGGAAATAAACTTATTCCTCGCCGGAACTGCAATGACTCCTTGTTTCGGGAATAGATGTATCCTGTAAATAAAAAACTCCAGGAAGTCACTAAGCCAGAGCGTATTTTTTCGTTAAAAGCTTAAGTTATAGTGGGCATATGGACAGTCTGCAAGATATATGAGATTAGCAGAGTTACGTAGATTGCAGAGAGAATAAGAAAATATGATACAGAAGTGTTCTCTAGGTGACAACCACGAGCACACTAAGGCGGTGGCTATCATAGTGTTACCAACAGCATCCAAAACTCTCATGCAACGGGAAACAATCCTCTTCAGGACAATGAGCGCATGACTTGACTGAAAAGTTAGAAAAAATCCAAACATACGATGCCATCCACCTTCAAAAGTTGCAGGCTAAGAGAAGGAGGACGACTTCTGCCGACAACTGTGAGCAGAAGCGGAGGTAGCGTTTAATAGAACAAGAGTATCCGTTTTTCGACACGGATTTCACCTTTTGGGTACTCTAAAATTTAAACTCACTTCATTTCAGCCCCGAGAAAGTGGAGATGCAAGTTACTGAACACAAGATTGAGAAGAGGAACATTATTCGGAGCGTGGAATCTACAACGTCAACTTTATATTCTGTGGAGAAGCTTGAGGTCACAACGCTGGAAAAAGCAGGGGCGGAGCTACAAGGGATTTCCTCACTTCAGTAATCAGCAAACTTTCGCGGGCACCTACATATATCAATGAGGAAGCTTGCATGGAAGAACACTGGATATATCTGAGGGAAATTTTGGGCAAGAAGAAAAGGGAAGACAACCAATGGATATCTGGGAGCTGATGGAGTAGAGGAGGTTGGTGAATTAGCAGATGAACTAGTGCATAAATGAATAACGAAAGTAGAAGCTCAGTATAACTTACAGGACTATGGAACAAAGAGTGGAAAAGAGTGCTGAAAAATACAAAAGACGGTTTTATGGCACATAAGCAACTGAATCAGAATAAGCTGAAGGTTGGAGAGACCTCAGCGGAATACTTCAGAAAACCAGACCAAAATTCTGGAAGAAATTAACACTGATAAAACCAGTGATAGGTAGTTCTGGAGACGCAATTATCGAAGAGGATGGCCTGATCATTTTAAAGGACTCTTGGATAACCCACAACCTGTCCAGAAATGTCACCGGCAGGTAACAAAAGTTTTGAATTTCACACAGATACTAAAGGCCTGAAAAACATCATGTCCAAAGGGAGTTCTGGTATTGTTCCAAAATAACAGAGTGAGCGCTAAGAAGTCAAAAGTTTTATAGAATTCCAACATAACAATTTTGAATATTGCAAAACACAAAAACATCTGCCAACAAATTAATGTTGTTTCAGGTTATTGACATGTCGAAACAAAAGCATTCTGAGGTTCAACCTTTTCGGAACTCTAAAGCATTTTCTTATGTTCTGTAGAGCCTGTTTACAAGACTACCGCTCCACCACTCACTGAGCAGGTAGAAACGATAGAAAAGACTGACTTCGATCACAGTAGTCTCACACTCTTAGCGTAACACACACTATAGCTGAAATCTGAACAACTGCCTCCGAGATTGCAAGTGACCAAAATTATCCAAACAAAGATATTCTTCCATTAAGTCATTAACATCTTCCCCTTGGCAACCCACAAAAGATCTCGCACTCCAGAGTGAAGAATCTAGTGCAATTCCGCTTCTTTTCACTTCGAGTTTTTCACCCCTGAACTCTCTACGAGTGGCTTTGGCTACTGCATGTTTGGCTGAAAGCTTTAAGCGGAGGCTGTATAATCGTGCGCTAACACAAATACGGAATCAAAATTGACTAGTCGCTTTGAACTCTTATGTTTATCTGTGGTAATGTGCCCAATCACCATTACCTCGCTTTTTTGACTTCATCCATTGATTTGCTAACTTGTCGATTAAAAAATTTCATCAGGTATCTATTTACTCGTGAGTTTTTCTTTGTAAGTCTAAATGAGCCAAACTACTTGTTTATAATACAGCTGTTGATACCTCTTTCATCGGCTACACTAGACGGCTGACGTGTTGGAGGATTAACCTGATCCTCAGAAGCAGGAGGGCCTTAACACACCATATACAGCAAATCACGCATTACCAATCTCCGCCCCGCTCCTCATGCAGTCAATCGAATGAAGTAGGGGGACGAATTGCGCGGAATTTTACCAAAGATCAGGAAACCTTGCTGTATGAACCCAAAGAAACCAGTGTGTTTCACACAGGCTCGTAAAAGGATACTGGATATTTTAACATCCTACACTACTGTCCTAAAGTTTACCAATAAAACAAATGGTGTGCGTTGGAGAAACTCACACAGGAGATCAATAAGAATTAGAAGCTTTTGTCTCACCACTAGGAAGTGAGCCTAGACAAATGAGTGTGCTTCAAAAAGGTGTATTGGGTAATGTACCCAAACTTACAGGCGTCAGTGACGCGGCGGCAGAATGCCCGCCAACCACGCATGTAATCCGGGGCTCGATTTCCGGGATATATATGATTTTTAGGAAAACTTTAAATAAATTTTCCTTGAACCAGTGGTTTCCCTTTTCTTGGCGAAACATTTGTTGACAGGATTAGACGAATAGATTGCACAGTAGTGAGTTCTGTGACTGAGAATCGTAGTTGCTGTGCTTCGGATTAATATTGCGCGTCTAAATTTTATGACCCTATGGATATAGCCTTTTCCTCATGGTGCATTATGAAATCTAGAAATCATAAGAGCACTGTCCTCGGTATATTTATGCTTACTTTTTAAGTGACTGCGAATAGTGAGTCACTTGAGGATAAATACCTGTAAACGCTTTCGTGGAGATTAGGATATATTTACTCTTTTCAACTAGGAGACAATTTTTCACCAAGAAAGTTCTCAGGATGTTTCTTAGCTCATTGCCAAGTAAACAGCCTATTTGGTGATGTCACTGCATATTAACAGATTGATGAATTAGCTATCAACCCTAAGTTACTACATTTACTTGCATTACAGACTTGGCGTTTAGCAGTATACCGAATTACAACTGGCTAGATAAGGCGACTTTAGCTCATCGAACAGCACAGAATTCAATACGATTTGCTAAAACCTACCTAGTTTTTATAATGTGCTATTGTATAGAAACAGACGCAAAATTCTACGAATGACTAAAGTAACAGTCTCAATACTATAGTAAATCTCCACCCCATTAACTGAGATTAACATGCATTAATTGGAATTCACATATTACGAAAGCCCATAGTATAGCGACTCATTGAATAAGTCCAGGAGAAGTAGAAATTAAGAGTATAGTAAGCACTTCATTAATTTACAAAAGAAAATGCAGATGAAGGGTACTAGAGTTGGTTCGACCGATTGAAATTTCCACTGATTTCATATTCGAGAACCTCCATAAACCTGAAAAGCAAAGCATATATGAGGCCTAGCACAACATGGATTTATGGAAGATAATTTTACATACTGGTATACAAACTGGAAACATTGGTTCTATTAATACTCACTTAAATTCTCACGTGAATAAAAGTATTTGTAGTCTACAGTTGATTTTTACATTGACGCCGTATGCATCAATAGACCCCATATGCTTTCCAGTACTAGAGGATTATGCGCCAATTCAAAGACAACATCTGAAACATCCATACTGTTGAGACGTCATTTTGTCATCAAGATTACTTTCAGATCAACTTTACAATAAATGCGTTTACATTAAATGAAGTATTGCAAATGTGCAACTTAGAAATTAATCCACAATCTCAGTAATGTCTAGTGAGAATGGTTTTGTGAATCCTACCGAAATTACATTCTCATATTTAGGAAACTATAGCTATCAAATATAAGCTGAACATTCCTCAACTCTAGGCAGCTATGCACAGTGTTAACAACATAGAAAACGCTTAAAATATTGTAAGATACACAGGCCTGTTGCGTTGATGAGGATAACCATGTCATATAATGCAACCTAGACATTCAATCGTTATACCGCATCTGTACTGCTTTACGTAAATGGAAATTTCAGGAGAAATTCATCCCTACTATTGATGGTCAAAAGCATTGCAGCATTAAGTATACACTGTCAGTGGAAATGGTATAACAGACAGTAGATTGATAATAATAGAACTCGCTAGATTCAGTTCTCATAATCAGCACAACCCATGTACATAATAATACTACACACCGAATTAATGCATTAAGTGAAACAGTGAGGAAAATTAAACGAGTTATTGCTATCTCCACTGCACTGCACTTGCAGTAATCATGAGAACCACCTACATTTAGTAACCTAGCTGTCGCTGAGCAGAAAAAAGAACAATATTAACAAAGTAGAGGTTTGTTAACATTGAATCCACATAACCCATACTGCACTGCGCCAATCGGTGTAAATATATATTAAACCCACTTAGAGATAACCTTTCAGTTAACTATAATTCCCGTACAAACACATATGAAAGGCACATCTTCATGATAACTTATATTCACACAGAAGCTTCTGTTAGCATTTATAGGTGATTCCCATGTACTGATAGCATTCTTTTGTCAAATAGTACTGTCCTTCACACGAAAATAGCCACGTTGATATCCTGAGACGTGTAGTTTTCTTTGAGCGATATTACGCCGAAAGCTGCACACGAAGTAAGGAATTTGTGTGAATGACATTACCCTCCAACTATTTTATTTGCTCATAATAGTGATAAATTGAAAAAGTCCACCTGAAACACTAATCATTGCAACCAATAAGCTAAGAGTGTGTCACAGTCCAATCACATGACGCAGACACCAACATGACTTGTCAGAAAACGAGAATTCCTATCAATCCAGAAAACATATAACACAGTTTTATGAAGACTTATTGACATAAAAAATTTACCAGGCGAATTTCCAACCAACATGCTGGATAAGTCCAGCCTAGTATCATTGTGAGCTTAGCTGATTGGACAAATGTTGAGGCGGGACTTTGGTGTTGTGCGTTACGGTTACACTCGCTGGTCAGTTTTAGTTTGGTTCCTTGGTTTTTTCGTTTCTGTAGTTTACAATTAATAGCTGTTTTCATTATTTTTACTGTTTTTGGTATGCCTGTAACAACCTAGTCTTCTGCAACTAACTTTTTAAGCACAATTATGCACATTATCATTCACGATGCACTTAACTCCTTTTCGATGTCCATTAGAGTGCGTTTCATCTGAATCACCTCAAAGTATTGTACATTTTACTCCACTTGCCCAAGTTTTGCGTTCATAGGACAATATTGTCAACCTCAATTAGATTCCCTACAAACTAGTTAAAAGCAGTAGGTCAAACCTGCAGCTTCTGGAGTTTGAGTCACATTACTTAGAGTATGATTATCGATTTCATCTATATTAGGGAATGTAATTAAAGGAGTGCTTTGTTCCACCTGCGCAGAGAGTTCAGACCCTGGGTGATGACACTCTCAATCTAGTTAGTCTTTTAATTGTGAACAAAACATTTGTCATAAGCTGAAACGATTTGAGAGATCGATTCTTTTTGTGCAGCATAGTACTGGTTGGTAGCCAACTGTTAAGGTTATCGGAGTTATCGTAAAGATGTGTTGGTATCTAGAGTCTGCAGCTATTAGTATGGGTTGTGTAGTTAATTATTGTCTCTGAAATTACAGTTTACAGCAAATATCACGAATTTATTTAGGTTTTGGCTGATTTGCCTGAAAACTGCTGGTAGTGGTGTAAACTCATTTGTAAATAAATGTCAGGTTATCAGGTTTTGAAATAACACTTCTCGCATTCTTTTCGTCTTATAACTTACTTGATATGTTGTGTCGGCTAGTATCTTTCGACGTCTCACTTTTTATCATGATGGAAAATATGTGGACTTATATATTTATACGTACTAATTGCATTCTCAAATATTATTGATTTCGATCTTGTGCTTGTTGATCCTTTTCGTAAGACGTGTTTCCTTGAGAGAAAAAGGTTACCTACCTTCCCAGTTAGAGGTAGTGTCATCCAATTGTTCAATGTCATTAAGTTTTATATAGAACTAAGTCAGGAATATATTTGTTAGTAACTACAGCATAATCGTTAACGTAATTTAATTCATAGTCCTAGAATGTTTTGTTCTGAAAAGTGTATATTTTTATTTCATTGTTATATATTTCCTTCCGATTCTATCCCTTTACACAGAATTCTGCTTCTATTTATTTTAGTTCTATTGCCCGTGACAGTTAATCTCACCTAAACTTCAAGATGTCAGAAGTCCTACCTGGTATTGAAGATCTGACCAAGTTAAAGGTATAAGTAATGTGTATTTATTCCGTCTCCTGAAAGTTAAGTGATCTAAAGAAAATATGTAAAGAAAATAAACTGCCATCTACTGGTACAAAAACTGAACTGATCTCTCGGATTTCTGAGGTGCAAGGTAAGTCTACCACCCTTTTTCAAGAACACGTTTCATATTAATGATAAAAAATTTCCTAATGAATGTTGTGTGCGTCTGTAAATGATCATAGGAATATTATCAGGTAGCATAAATGCCTTATCGTATGATGGCAGACTGTTTGTTCTGTTGATATATTACATTATATTCCATCCCAGCTGCACACTTAATCAGTACCCTATCTAGCGTGCAAGCACTCTTAACAAAATACAAATCAGAAAGATTCAGTTATTTAGAAATATGCTCTGATGAGCAATGTATTTAAGTAGAATAAAATGTTAAGGATATTTGCGGGAAAGATTTTAGAAATTATCTGGCTATTATGGTTAAACTACTAATTCTGAGGATGTGCTCATTATCGGCACAATAGAGAAATGTTCAAGCCTGGCTGGATACGTGTCTTTTTAAACAAAACTTAAAACACCTAGAGCATCCGAAGGCGAGCTGGACATTTATTCCGTTATTATTAAGTTAATTCAGTTTAATGTATTTATTTTAGTCCAACCAACAGTGGGGTTAGACAGGGTTGCCGAACCTCTCCATTTCTCCTTAACTTTGCCATCAATGACATTCTGGAGTCAGCTGTGAAGGATGTACGTGGTAGTGTAGGTCTGTTCCCTGGAGAAAGTTTTTACTTCGAGTATCTAGACCATGTCGTCTTATTGTGCGATAGCAAGCAGGCTGTCTAAATCGCATTTAATCGGTTGGTGATCAGTATCTGTAAGTATGGTATACGTTTTGCGCCGTTTAAGTACAAAGTACTGTTACAAGATTGGTGTGAGCCTGTACCTGCACTCACTCTTCGAGGTGAACCACCTGGAGTTTTCGATAAGTTCGTGTATCTGAGTAGTTGTGTGGGTGCTAGCAGAGGTGTGACGGACGAATTACCAACCGTATCATGAAAGTTAGGGTGGCATACGTCAACTCGAGCCACCACCTCTGGAGCCGTCTTGACGTTAGTCAGGCTGTGAAAGGTCGGGTATGCAGTGCTTCGGTGAACGCTGTTTTGCTCTACGTCAACGAAACCTGGCCTCTCCGGGTGGGCTGAGGATGTGCGACAACTCTGCGTATTCGATCATCACCGTCTCCGTAGAATCACTTGCGTTCGATGGTATTATCGTATAAGTAATTCTGAAGACTGGCGGCGTGTGTTTCGAAACAGTAGAGATCACGATTCGTTCAGTGTCGTCATCTGGGAACACCGGCTTCGGTGGCTGTGACATGTGTTACGAATATTATCCCAGAGGCTTCGCTAGCCCTGGTACGGTATGGATAAGCGAAGAGGTCAGCCCATGATGTGACGTCGTGGGATGAAGGATATTTGTAGCAGGTTAGCATATCGGTTGGTGCACTGATTAAGCTCCGAAAGATATTTCAAATCAGTGACTCAAAACGTTATCAGATATGGCCATGAATCTCAGTCAATGGACAACGTGCTACAATTTCCTTCTTTCTTCCCTTTCTGATAATTATTCGACGAATGCTGTCAGGTCTTGTTTAGGTATGGCTGCTTCCTTCTCAGTTGAAGTCCTTTATTCATTTTATATTTATGTTTTTTCTTCATATGTTTTATTATTATTGTGTGGAGCATCTTCTTGGCGTCTATATTGTACCAGGTTTTATGTTTTAAATGGATAATTTTAGCTTTAGGTTTATTTTAGTGCTGTGGAAGGTGCACCAGAATATTTAAAAGAGAATTTTCCTGTTAGATAGTCGTATGAATTTTGTTTTAGAATTGATGAAAAGAGTGATACAACGAGTACACGTTGACTTTCTGTTATAATTAGTCTTATTTCATCTGTCGGGATTCATAATACCATCTATTTGTCTTAGGTCTAAGTAGACAGAATATGGTATATAACCGATACTGACTGACTGGTTTCAACGTAGAATTTTGCACCAATGTGCAGCAGTTCGAGTTGCCACACTTCACGTAGCACACAAAGCAACAGAAGAGAGTAAAAACAAATTCAAAACAGAGATATGGAACAAAAAGAATAGTAATATGGAATGACGATAGAATTTTATTGGATATTATAAATCGCAAAGAGCGGATGCATCTTCACCATCACTGAGAACGATTTTCAGCCATAGCACCAATTGTCTACAGCCACTGGTTTTTACTATCCCGAGGACCCGAAACAGTCAGGCAGTCTAAAGCTCCCTACGTGGGTGGCTTAAACTAACTGTTATGAATTTCATTGACTGATGAAGCCATGTTTTGGTTTGACCACCACCACTAGCTAAATATTTTTCCAACCTGATCCATCCTAATATCAGCTAACATTACCCGTCATCGAGGAAGGCAATGGCTAGGGATGCATGTGTAACATATGTCCTAACCATCTCAAACGACATAACGTCACAACCTCGTCTATTGATTTCCCCTTTCGATACTCATTAGTCAAAAGCATATTCACTTTAGCTTGTAAGTGAATAACAAAGGTGGTTATTGTTGTGATTAACTTGAGCACATAACAGCTAAAATAATGTGATCAGCGGACTGAATTATTCCAGCCTATGTAAAGTGTAATATTTGAATGCAAACACATAACCTTGCTCAAGTTTATTTAATTCAGAGTCAGAATATGTCCAAGGGTGTATGAATGACTGAAATTATTCTCTGTGTAGTTTCATATTTGTTTTTGTTTTTGAAGGATTGAATATCCGATTCAATAGACTGTTAGTCCGTTATTGTGTCATCGGCGTCTTTATGAATGAACTTGTGTATAAATACATCAATTTTTTTTTAAAGGACGCAGTCAATATATATTGGTAAAGTAGATCAGATTGTGTTTGCTTTCGTATATCTGAAATATTTTCTACTGACCTTAAAGTTATTGATTCACTTAATCATGTAATAAAATGTTTCCAATAGTTTTGAAAACTTTTCATGTTGTATATGCCGTAGACTTAATAAGTCCTCTAGAGCATTATGGTATAACTTTATTTTCTATAGTTTGGTTTGTAAGGGTTAGTTATGTTTTTACGAGTTGATCACGGATTGATATCAGTTAGAGAACCATTGAAAACCAGCAAGGAGTACCCTTACAAACCAAACTATAGAAAATTAATCTGATGCTCGCTAGTGACTTGCTACAGGATGAAGTTTCCTGGAGTCAGTTCTAGTGAGAAGTCGTGACCAGTGAAGTCCAATTAGATGTCACGTGTGTGGATGGATGTCCCACCAACGACAATAGTTGGGGTTGCGCTTACACACGAATTGGTAGAAGTTAGAATTCAGGGGTTGGCCATTGAATCCGGTCCCAGTGACTGAATGGTATACGAGCTTGCCTTGTAACCGGAAGGTCCTGAGTTCGAATTCCAGTGGGTGCGTACTGCCGATGATTCCCAAAGTAGACTGATGAAATAGCTGTCCAATACTCCCTGGTTTTCAATGCTTCTCTAACTGATATCAATCCTTGATCAACTCGTAAAAACATAACTTTATTTGTCTTAAATATTTACTTTTGAGTTTTGCAACCATTTCTGTGAGCTTTTAAAGGAAATAACAGCAATTTATGTGGATTAAATCTCACTGTCATTGACTTATTCAAAACTACCTACATACATCGTATCAAATTCACAATTTGCACATTTCCCACCTGCCCAATTAGTCAGCCAGGATTCGGGGATACATGGTAGATGAGCTTTGCCACAAATAAACCAAATGTTCGCCTCGTGTGTTTAGATAACTTTGAATTGAACTGACTAGCAAGCATTACTTGTAGTGACTAATCATACCATTCGACCAATAATATAGTACATGGCATCATGCACATATGTACCCGTTTTGCCCAACTAACTGGTCATTTATGTTTTTTGTCAAGCCTCATTGTTAAGTGAAAGTCATAGTTTCTTAACTCCATTATGGATAAGATTTTATTTTGATAAATCACGCAGTGTTGTTATACAGTAATATTAACTGACGACGTTTCGAGAGCAAATAATTGCCACACACAACTTTTTTTCCCTTCATTTATATACATGTGTGGAATTGACTAGATATTTGAATCAAAATCAATATGGGACAATGTACCTTCAGAAATAATAATATGAATATTATTGATCAATTACAATCAGATGGGAAATAAGACGAGTGTTTTTATAGTCATAATAAGTAACTTGCTAGAATGTTGTGATGTGCTTGAATTGAAATAGAATTTTAAGATTATTTATTATTCTCGTCTGACTTGACTGGTAGTAATAATATCTTCCATATTTACAACACATGAAACAGAAATGACTCAGTGCAAATACCAGAAATAAGGAAGATAATAATAATAATAGTTTGCTTTATTCCAAAACAGTACATGTGATACAGAATGGAATTCTCAGCATTTTTACTACAGTAGCGCATCCACTTAGTATATTATCAATAAATAAAATTCTACATAGATTAAGGAAATCTCAGTTCATTATGACAACAACATACTGGCATGTCAGTAGCAAAGGTAAAGCTAAAAGTGTTTGAAGGTGTTAGAAAAGTGGGAGCTGTCTTATTAACTGGCGTAAGCGAGAGAAAGAAACAAAGCAGCACATAACGGAAAAGAGAGAGAGAGAGAAAAGGAAAAGAGAGAAAGAAAATGTTGTACCTATAAATGATATGAGTTGGAAAGACGAGATCCAGTTGTACTACTGACTATTTAATGAATTATAGGTGTCACGCCTAATGCTTTCTTTATCACACAGAACACACTCTAAGTAGGACATGGTTAAGTTTTTGTACTTGCTGGTGCGAGCATAGTTTTCTATATAGGCTTCTGGTTTTACCTGGTTATTACCGCCAGTCATATCAGAGGATAATAAGTAATGATAAAATATATTCAATTCAATTCACATACATTATAACATTCTAACATGTATTTATTTATTTTACTATGAAAACATCTTATTGTATTTAATGAATAACAATCATATTTTTATTTCTGAATGTACATTATCCACACATGTATATAAATGAAGGAAAAAAGTTGTTTGAGTAGTGCCTTGATATGATTATGAGCAATAGTTTGTGCTCGAAACGTGGTCATCAGTTAATATTACTGTATAACAAACGCTGTGTGATTTATCAAAATAAAATCTTATCCATAATGGAGTTATGCTCTACCACAATGCCCAAGTTTCGTACTTATATCAGCAATAGTTCCTTAACGTTTGTGGTGACTATTGTTTTCGCATGAAATTCTTTTTAATTGATCAGTGGTTAGGCTGATGGACGGAGAGGCTCATTTAAAACTAAGTTATCGAGTTGGGCAAAACGGACGTTACTATCTTATGAAGATGACGATTTATTGCAGTGAAAAAAATGTATTTGCATATACGCCAGAGATAGCGTAGGTGTGATATTTGTTGTATTGTTCCCATGTTTCTTAGTGTATCGTTTGCTGTTTTTTTATCATACCGCATATTTCACTGCATTTGTCTCTGTCCTGCTCTACGAATGTAATACTTCTCCAGGCGACGAAATCTCAGCACGGATCAAAAAAGCTCGATCTGCTTTCGCTAACTTACGCCATCTCTGGCGTAGGCGTGACATTCAACTATCAACCAAGAGACGTGTGTACTGCTCAGCAGTTCGCGTCGTCCTTCTCTATGGCTCTGAAACATGGCCAATACGAGTTGAAGACATGAAAAGGTTGACTGTTTTTGATCATAGATGTCTACAATCTCTTTCTCACGTTAGGTGGTGTAATAAGGTAAGTAATGTTGACGTTAGGCGTAGAGTGTTGGGCAATCAATCAATCGACGAGGCTATAAAGTCACATAGATTGAGATGGCTAGGTCACGTGCTGCGCATGCCTAGCCATCGCCTCCCCCGACGGACGGGCATTACTAGCTGATATAGGTGCAGGTTGGAAAAGAGTAAGTGGTGGTCAAACAAAAACATGGCCTCATCAATCCATGAAATCCTTGACAGTTAAACTGAGTCAGGTAGGGAGATGCAGACTTCCGGGTTGGGGCCATCGGGACTTTAAGAATCAATGGCTGGAGACAATAGGTGACATGGCTCAAAATCGTTGTCAATGGCTTACGCAGATGTATTCAGTCTCTGTAATCTTTCATATTCCTTTCTACTACCATTACTCATTCTGTTTCACTCTTATACTTGTCAAAACTCTATTGATTCTCTTCACTCATTTTCTTGTCTACCTTTGTGTGCTATTTGAAACGTGGCAACTGGAACTGCTGCACTTCGGTGGCAAGTTCTATGTTGAATCCAGACAGACAATACTTCTCCACCCGTTGTAGATCTAAGAACCGTTAAGGTTGCATAACATAAGTGCGTTTGTTCAGTTGTTGGTGGAACGTAGAAAAATATGATCGTCAACAATGAGGATAGCTTTATGGAGCTTTATGGAAGGATGATTTCACTGAAACTTGTCTATAGATTCATCGGTTAAGGTGGATAGGACATGTTTTATGCATGGCAAACTACCAAATTGCTCAATGATACAAGCTTAAGTTGTAGTGTGTTGGAATTGAGTTTAGACGCAATAATGACAGGCTGAATTGATGCAGTTCTGTGTGGAGTTTTACGTTGATGAAGCACTCACAGTCAGTTGTCACTTGTAAAGAAGCTCTGTACTAAGCACACTAGCATTATATTCGCCCAATGGTTTTGCCAAACATAATTTATGTATATGCGTGTTGGATAGTTCTGGAACTAATTATTTTTTGGATAAAGCAATAAGAAGACGTAATTTGTCTGAATCGTGTGTAATGTGTATTTGCGCAACACATTTCGAACAATCTGATCCAGCGCACACGGACTTGTCATAGGAATTGACATATGAAATTAATAAAGAGTTAAGAGGTGAGAAAATAGACTACTTAGGTCAAGTTAAAAGGACATATTCAAAGTTAAAATAACAATGAAGACCACTAAACCAAATAATAGAGGTAATAGTACATCTGCTATGGTATCGAAACAAAATTTACCAAGGAAGGTTTATTATTTATTTTTTTATTTTTTTTGAATACAGCTTGATTCCACACAGTACTTTTTTTGGTAGAAGTATGGAATTTTCAGCATGGATATCGGTAGCCCAAATTTTGCAGGCCGACCATAGATATCGGGTGTGCGTCGGCAGGTGATCGAACCCCGGACCATGTGCATGGTCGGCAAGAGTCCTAACCACTGTGCCACCGACGCACATGTGATGACGAATTGTTTTTGAACGCATAAAGGTGGCTTAAACTTTCTAATTGCCAGTTAGGGTTTCCACAAACTTAAGGATACGCCCCAAACACGTTTTATAGATAGGTTTAAAAGATGTGTTAACGTCAATTTTATGTCCTGTCTCTATAATATGTTTCGCAATAGAAGAGCTAGGTCGTTGTCTGTTCTCACCATTAATAGGTTCTGAAGATTCCATTTGTTTCTGAAGCCATTTAGGAATATGCTCTGAAACCAGCTCTTACTTGCAGAGATCGATGAGTCCTCCCTCCTATGTATGTGTGTCCACACGTACATTCAAATTGGTAAATACAGTGGGATGTGACTTCATTTTTCGCATGTTCAAAGGGCTTAGACAGATATATTGGGTTTACATTCTCAATCATGATGATATTAGCTGCATAAAAAGTCTTTTTAACAGCAGCTCTCAGTCTTTGTCTAGTTATCAAGGTGCTTTGATGCCCCATATAGGGTAGCTTGTTGTACACGTCTTTCTTAGGGGCGATTTGTAGAGTGGGTCTAGGTGTTCTGACTACTTTATATCTCCTTATGAACTTGTCTGGATAATTGTTATCAACCAGAGTTTGTGTCAACTTTCTTTCTTCTTCATCAAGTGTGTCTTCAGTACATATTCGTTGGATTCTACTGAAGAGGCATCTTACTAAGGCTCTTTTGTACCGAACAGGGCAAAAACTGTGGTAATTAAGATATTGTCCTGTCCAGGTAGGTTTTCTATAAATAGATCTTTTTATTGACACATCAAGCCGTCGATTAAGCAATATGTCTAGGAAAGATAAACAATTATCTTCCTCTTCTACAGATGTGAGTGATATGCTATTCTGGACTTCGTTCATTCGATTTAAAATTGAGGTGGCAGAACAAGACTTATCACTGATGATTACAATATCATCTACATACCTTCTATAAAGTGGCACATTTTCGATTAAATCCTTCAATAAATTCTCAATGTACGACATATAAATATCTGCTAAAAAGGGGCCCTAACGGAATTCCCATAGCAACACCATCAACTTGGCGGAAACAATCGCCTTCAAATGTACACCTAACATTGTTAGTACATACAAGTAATAAATCCGTTAAATAAGATATACAGAACGGGACGAAAAAATTGTTTGTGGAAATGTAATCACACAAAATGTCAACTGTTTTGAGCAAAGGCACATTAGTAAATAACGAGTTTACATTAAAAGAGTACATATTCTTATTCATAATATTAATATTACTTTTGTCAAGAAAATCAACCAATTCAAATATATCTTTTAACACATACTTACAGAATTGTGTTTTGACTGGATGCAATAATTCTACTAACCATTTAGCAAGTTTATGCTTTGGGGATTCGCACATTGACGATATATGACGTGTAGGATTATTGGGTTTATGTATTTTTGGCAAACCATACATATGTGGGAATTTACAATCTGATGGTTTTAAAGCGTCAAGTTTATCTTTACTTATAGCATTTAGGCTATGAAGCTTCACTAGATTAGCTGTCACTGTGCCCTGCAACAACTGAATATATTCTGAGGAGGGATCACGGTTAAATTTGCTTTTATCATCAAGAACGGACATCTCTTTAGATTTGTAGTCACTTTTATTCATAATGACAACTCCAGAACCTTCATCAGGTTTTGTAATAATTATATTTGAATTTTCCCGTAGCTCTTTCAAGGCTTTGAAATTCTGGGAATTTAAAATACTTTTCTCCTTTGGGTTGTTGTTTATTGATTTTGCTACTGAACTTTGCGTCAAATTATCTGCACTTGACAGCGACACCTTAAAATATTGAATTGTTTTCAAATTTTCATGTTTAGTGCATGTGTGGAATATGTAGAGAACAAGATATGTGTAATGAATTCAATTCCATTTCATTATTTTTAGTTTTTCTCCCTCTAGGAGGGGGTGGATAACATTTCATTTTGAAAAGTGGTATCCAAACGCTTGTGCTATACCGCTTTTGTATTCACTTAGACATGATACACTTTCTTTAAATATTTAAGTGTTGGTTCTTTACAGGATTTTATCATGTACTGACATCGATTAGAGAACCATTGGAGAACCAGCCGGGGTTACTAGACAGCCGTTTCGTCCTAATGTGGGGCTCTTTATCAGCATGCACCAGCCAGGGTTCCAAATCATGACCTTCCTGTTACTAGGCGAGTTCGTAGATCATTAAGCCACTGGAAGGTAGGTGATCCCATAGCCAGCCCATGAATTCTGACTTCTGCCTATCCACGATATAGTGCGACCAGTACAAGCTCGCCTTGTAACCAGAAGATCCTGGATTCGAACCCCTGAGGGTGCGTGCTGACGAAGAGCCCCAAGCTATGGCAAAACAGCTGTCTGGCAGTACTCCCAGGTTTTCTAATTGTTCTTTAACCGATTTCAGCTCATGATGAAATTCTGTGAACACTTATTTAAATCGAGTATATTTACATCTCATCTCGAATCGCGTTCGTAATATCGTTTGCGGTTGAGGATTGCACATTTTTAATGACAACTGTAATGACAACTATATATATAGCGACTTGGCAAAGGTTGGAATTCATGGGCCATTGGATTGGGTTCCAGTCACCGAATAATCCACTAGCTCACCTTATAACTGGAAGGTTCTGGCTTCGTACACCGGTGTCTGCTTACTGCTAGAGATTCTCTGCCTGGGATGAAACAGCTTTCCAGTACACCCTGGCCTTCCAATGGTTCTCTAACTGATGTCAAACCGGTAACCAATCAAGCTCTTGCAAGTCCGCACTCTGAAGACTTGACTGGTTTCAACTGAATGTCCCCCGTATCGTTTAGGAACTTAGTGCCGGCACTGTCAAATAACTTTCTTACTCTTCATATGAAGATTGTTTTGGAAGAGTCCATAATGAAACAGAGAAGAGGAGAAGCGTTCAGACTGAAGCCCGTAGTAGATTAAGAAGAAATCAGTTTTCCTTTACCTGGAGTACAAAGTGAAAAAATCATCAACAAGAATCGAAAAAAGAAACACAACAACTCAATGGTGCATTGAAAAGTACACTTCATGTCGCTAGATTGACTCTTCTTTATAACACGAAATGCTTACTAGTAGAGTTTAAAGTAGATAAATATCCTGTGTAGTTGTGCGTCTTGTCAATTGTGTGACAAACATTCATAGTTTTATTTTTACACTATCTTCATATCATTGATATTAAAATGTTATTTAATCTTACTTTGTCTTCCAAATTATAATTTTGATGTGGTTGTGTTCTCTGAGCTGGATAGTTAATTTGCAAAGCTTTCATCACCCTACTAGGTGACATCTTCAGCGCATACTTCAATGTGTTGAAGTGAGCTTTTAGATTTCTCCACGAGTTTATTAATCATCTCTCCCGGTGGTGACCTTGGACGTGATTGGTTGTTTTTGTGTGTTTTCACACCTTCTAGGCTACTTGTATTGGAACTGATTGTTTCTTTGACTTGAACTTTGACCATCTGTGTGTGTGTGAGGTTTCTTTCTTATCGGTTGATAAATTTTGTCAATTTCGATGTGTCTATTGATTGATGATTCACTGGAATACCAGGCAGGCTTCTAAAAATTCTCTAGCATTCTTGGTGTTTCCTCTGTTGTCTAATATTTGAACATTGTCCCAATCGAACTGATGCCCGTGGTTGTCTGTATGTAATGATATGAGGGAGTGGATGTCATATCTTTTAATAGCTAGCTTATGTTCGTGGATACGAAGACGAAGAGGAGGGGTGTCCACTTTGGCCAATGTAGTGTTTTTCTCAGTTGTTATAATTTATTTTGTAGATGATGTTGGTTTTATCTTCTTTCGCTGTTGAGTCTTTTGGTTGACACAGAACCTGCTGAGTGAAGTGATTTTGTTGGTTTGTGTGCGACGTCAATTCCTAAAGGTTTGACGAGTCTTGCAGTGATTTCTGATATATCCTTTATATATTATGGTAGGTCTATTTTCTTTGTGCTTACCTTGGGAGCCTCTGATTTGTTAGGTTGACTTGGGGGTATATGTCTTTTGATGAAACTTCTTGGATATCCATTCTTTTGGAAGACGTCCATGAGATATCTTTTCTTTAAGGTTGCAGTGCTGCAATGAGTCCCTCTTCAGTCTTAATGAATTTTTTTATTGTTTTTCTTCTTCTTCGTCTTTTTAGGCAATAAATTTGTTATTTTACAGCCTGGTGATGAAGCTGAACTACTCGGTGATTCTAATGATGGTGATTCTACTGATGTTAGTAGTATAACTCAGACAACAACAGCGGACTTAACATCGAGTAAATCACCTACAGATGATCTTGACTTCTCAATGACATCACCACCATCAACGACAACAACAACAGCAACTAAAATCACTTCAAAGAAACGTCGTGCTAGTGATGATCTCAATCCGGAAGATATTCTGTCTGTCGAAAAAAAAATCGCCATAGAACCTGTATCTTCTGCTACTGTTACTGCTACTGTTGCTTCTATTGGTGCAGATAATCCTACTGCTGAGTGTAAAGATGCTACAACAGCAGGTTTATCAGATGCAGAGGTAAATGGTTTATTACTATTATTATTACTATTGTTATCACTTGAGTTAAAATACTGTTCCCTAAGTCATTGATTATCCCGATATACAAGAAGGGAGAGAAGTCTTCCTGTGATAAATCACAGGGGTATGGTATCTAAAGTTCTAGGCTCAATAATCATGCGTAGACTAAGTGGTACTCGGGAGACACAAACACGAGAAAACCAGGCAGGTTTTAGGCCAGGAAGAGGGTGTATTGATCATATCTTCACCCTTCGACAGATTCTAGAACATAGGCATTCCTACCGGTGTCCGACAATCATTATATTTCTTGACCTAAAGGCGGCATTCGATTCTGTCGACCGAGAGGTTCTCTGGCGATGCTTGGCTGTAAAGGGAATGCCGAGAAAATACATTGCACTGATTAACGCACTCTACTCGGACTCATGCAGCCAGGTGAGGGCTTATGGCGAGTTGTCATCTGAAGTGGTGACGACTAGTGGCGTCCGTCAAGGATGCCCATTATCCCCATTCCTATTCAACTTCATTATAGACGTACTAATTGACTTAACCCTAACACACTTCAGCGACTCAGGGATTGACTTGCTACCAGGAAATAATCTCGTCGACTTAGAATATGCGGACGATATAGTCCTTCTAGGCGAGGACGCTGACAAAATGCAGAGTCTACTGAACACCTTGAGCAACAATCTTCGTATGTTTGGCATGCGATTCACCCCTGTAAAATGTAAGGTAATGCTGCAGGATTGGACTACACTGACTCCTAGATTAGGAATAGGGAGTGAAGTGGTAGAGCGTGTTGACCACTTCACTTATTTGGGAAGTTGCATCAGCCAACGCCAACGGGTTGATCTCTGACAAAATCTCAGTACGGATACAGAGGGCTAGTTTTGCATATGCCAGTTTACGCCGTCTCTGGCGTAGACGTGATATCCGGCTATCGACCAAAGGGCGTGTGTACTGCTCAGCAGTCCGCTCCATCCTCCTTTATGGCTAGCTGTGAGACCTGGCCATTGAGAGTAGAGGACATGAAAAGACTAGCTGTCTTTGATCATAGGTGCCTGCGTTCTATCTCCCGTGTGAAATAGTATAATAGGGTGAGCAATATTGAGGTGAGGCATCGGTCGAGTGTTAGGTAAGTCAAGGAGGGCAAATCAGTCGACGAGGCTGTGAAGTTACACCGTTTGAGAAAGATTGTTAGGACATGTGTTACGCATGTCTGGCCATCGCCCTCCTAGACGGGCAATGTCAGCCGACATAGGGTCAGGTTGGAAAAGAGTTAGTTGGTGGTGGTCAAACCAAAACATCGCTTCATCAGTCAATGAAATCAACAACAGTCAGTTTGAGCCATCCATGTGGGCAGGTGTACACTGGCTTCCTGACTAGTTGGGGTCCTCGGGATGGCAGAAACCAATGAGGGATCGAGACAATTGGTGATATGGCTCAAAGGGGTCATTCTGAATGGCTGGCGCGGATGCATTCACTCTGTCTGATTTGCCATATCCAATAAAATTCTTTTGTTCTTCCATATTACTATTCCTTTTGCCTCACTCACACTTCTGTTAATTATCTCCTTTTTACTCTCTTATCTGGCTTTCTGTGCTACATGGAGTGTGGCGACTCGAACTGCTGCACATCGGTGCAACGTTTTACGTTAAAACCAGTCAGTCCTTGAATTTTCTAAATGGTCAAATTTTCGCTAACTTCACTATTCCAGATGAAATTCGACTTCAATTTGCTTTAGAAAGCAGAATTATTCAGAACACAGTACATGCGATCTGCTTGTTACCATAAGTTGTAATCAAGAAAAGAAGTATTAGTACATCATTATATATACTACTGATTCATTGGTTTATATGAATTGTGATCAAGATTTAACCGAATAGTTCCAAAATATAATTGGGTGCCGAGTGAGAAGTAGACATTTGTAAAATTTCAGCGAAATTGAAATGCGTAATTCCAATGTTTCGTTCGGCAAACTGCTCCGGACACTTTCAGGGAAATTAATCGAAATTAACATAACAGAGGTTTATATATAAAAAGGACATCTCTTGTTTTTAAAAACTTTGTCCAATCATATGAGTCATGAAACAGGCATGAACGTGTATAATAAACAAAACTGTATGAGCTGTGGTCAAAATTTGACCTCAAACTTACAAATATCAGTCTACTTTTGTTAAACACTTTAAACAGAGTGTACTTTTCATCAGATCACGTTCGACTAAAAGTTCATGGTCGTAGATAACTGAATATGAAAATATATGTGTGTATATATGCAGTATACAATGGTGTGTGTATGTGTGTGTGGGTAAACAGTCATAAAATATTTGTTAGCCTCTCCATAAGAAGATATAGACAATCAGGAATTTTGACCAAGTATGATTAATTATTGATACATATCCAGTTTTTATTTGTTAATCAGGATTTGTCATGCATCAGCTAACATCACACCTTCACGTCTGTTCACACTGTCGGGATTCACCCATATATGCAGGGCTTCCGCAGTCAGTCTATCTTAATACGAACCAAAACCTTTCTGTAGAACCTTAGTCCTATCTAAGTCGACATTGTGTCCCGTTTCTATCGAGTACCGTGCAATCACCGATCTGCTTTCTAGCTTCTTCAAGTCTGCAGAGGTCTTTGGAACCACTTTTAGACATTGTTTATGCTCCTTCACTCTTATATTTACCTTTGTGGAAGTTTCCCTTATACCTACGGCGTCACAGTCCCAACAGTTGATTTTGTAGACACAGTTCTGTTGGTTGTCTTCTTCTTTGTGGTAAGGAATCACCTCCGTACTCACATAATCCTTGGTCAACAGGTTTCGATTCATCCTTATCTTCACATTTTAAATATCTTTTTATGAATGCTTTAGGATAATTATTTAATTCAGGAGTATATTGAACCAATTTTAGTTCCCTGCTGATATCTTCCTTCTCAGTAACTAGACGTTTGACTCTGTTAATCAGAATCTTGGTCACAGTCACTTTGGTGGTAAAGGGATATGCTGAAAAGGAGTCTAGGTATTTGTCCTAATGTGTTGGTTTGCCATCTGGTTGTCTTTTTACTAAACAGTCCAGGAACGCCAAATAATTTTCGTCGGATCCAACCTCTTCGGAAAACCTAATGGCTTCTGACATATTGTTTATTGAATGAAAAAATTGATTCCACATATTGCGTCTGATTATGACGAAGGTATCATCCACGAATCTTAACCACATTCTTGGAGGACTAGATCATCTCATAATTGCATCTATACTCATGAGTGCATAAAGAGATGGGCAACTAGCGGCGACACTGCTGATCCCATAGCAATGCCTTCTGTTTGACGGTAAAGAACCCCTCTAAATGTAAATAAGGTGGAGAGTAGACACAATCCCAGTGCCTTTATAATTTCATCTGGATTTAAAGAACAACGAGCACTGAGTTCGTTTTCAGAACAAGAAATGCCCTCTTTCTATATAAACCTCTGTTTATTTTTAATTTTGATCCATTTCCCTAAAGAATTTCAGACCAGTTTGCCGAACAAAAGAGTGGAATTACCCATTTCAATTTCGCTGATATTTTAGAAGTATAATTTCTTACATATGTCTATTAGTCATTGGTTTGAGTAGTTGACTTCTAACCACTAGGTCCCGGGTTCGAATCCGGGTAACATCATAGAGCAGTAAACTTAGCCCATAGTCTTGTGATATGCAAAAAATCTGTCTCAGGTAACTGACAAATAATCGATCATTTAATGATATTAGATAGTTAGAGGCAATTGGCAGGAATCCTTGGACCTAGGTTTAGTGCTAGTTGGCACTCACCAGTCAACAAGACGTATCTGCAACTGCCTTGAAGGAACTCATGCCCCTTCTGAGATTCGAACCCGCATCACCCCGTACAGCCTGCAGTCAGAGACGTTACCACTGAGCTGGCTATTCGGGCTCGCGATTAACCTCCTGTAGGACTGTAGTAGGTATTTTGATTGGACACCAGTAACTAGTGCGACGTGTTTAGTCCTTTCTTTGGCGCAGACTGAATTCTATCAGTCAAGTGTGCAATGTGGCCACCATGTCGCTAGGTAGCTCACCATCACGGTGCACATTGATTGCCGATTGCCTCCAACCATGGTAGCCACATTGCGAACCTGACTGATAGAATTCAGTCTGCACCAAAGAAAGGACTAGACACGTCGCACTAGTTAGTTACTCTAGTGTCCAATCAAAATCGATCACTTAATCTAACAATTCCCATTGTAACACTAAAAGGACAATATTCACCAAAGATACTGCTTTCGATGAATTTGTTATCGGGCTATATAATCATATATAATACATATGATTTTTAACAAATTCTATTTCGTGAAGAAATTTAAACATAAGGTATGAATTTCGGAAATTGCTCAAAATGAGAATACAAATAATAACAATAATCTGAAGTTTCATCACTAAATAACCTCACTTTGAGAACTATTGAAAGGCAACAGGGAGTGCTAGATAGTTGTTTCGTCCTTGTTTGGGCCTCTTCAACAACACGCACGCATTACCGCACTACATGGGGTTCAACCCAGGGGCCTCAGCTTGCAAGGTGAGCTTGTTAAACACTCGACTATTGGGATTGGATTCAGTAGCCCATCAATTCTAACTTATACCGGTCCGCGATATATACTGTGACCACCATCCAATGCCATCCATCGGCAAGTATCTGTCCTCACATCCGAATTTATGAACTAGTGTTGTCATGACTTCTCAACAGAACTTCAGACAACTTCTTCGTATATTCGAGTCAACTAGTGAACACTGGATTCATTTTCATCTGTAATAATTTTCTAGATTTAAATAAGTAATGTTGACGTTAGGCGTAGAGTGTTGGGCAAAGAGGGAAAATCAATCGAAGAGGCTACAAAGTTACCTAGATTGAGATGGCTAGGTCACGTGCTGCGCATGCCTAACCATCGCCTCCCCGACGGGCATTACTAGCTGATATAAGTGCAGGTTGGAAAAGAGTAAGTGGTGGCCAAACAAAAACATGGCCTCATCAATCCATGAAATCCTTGACAGTTAAACTGAGTCAGGTAGGGAGATGCAGACTTCCGGTTTGGGGCCCGCCCTCGAGACTCTAAGAATCAATGGCTGGAGACAATAGGTAACATGGCATTAAAAAGACAGAAATCACTGCGTCATGATATCATTTCGTTATTTTCTCTACAATCACTTTACAACTAGCATGGTTCACAATAATAACATGAAATGTGTGTGTGTGTGACTATTACTCACTCAGTTGTATTAAAACTAAAATTGCATACATACTAACAACCAATCTTATTTTAAATTTTCAATACTTGAAAATTAATCTGATGCTCACTAGTGACTGGCCCTATTCAGGCAGTTAACCTGGAGTTCTAGTGGGAAGTCGTGACCAGTAGGGTACAGCAGGTTGAAGGTGAGGCAGTAACTCATCGAAGAAGACATTGCGAAGTGGTCGCGCTATGTGTGATGAATTGGCAGAAGTTAGAATTCATGGACTGGCCATTGGATCTGGCCCCAGTGGCTTAACGGTCTATAAGCTCGCTAGCCTTGTAACCAGAAGGTCGTGGGTTCGAGCCCCTGTGGCGAACACGTACTGCTGAAGAGTCCCGAACTGGGCTGACGAAACAGCTGTC
This sequence comes from Trichobilharzia szidati, assembly GCA_944472155.2. Classification (NCBI taxonomy): domain Eukaryota; kingdom Metazoa; phylum Platyhelminthes; class Trematoda; order Strigeidida; family Schistosomatidae; genus Trichobilharzia; species Trichobilharzia szidati. The sequence continues at coordinate 41,055,789 of OX235277.1, read as the reverse complement.
CAGTACTCCCTGCAGGTTTTCCAGTGGTTCTCTAACTGATGTCAGCTCATGATGAAATCCTCCATACAATCTTATTTTAGTAGGTCAAATAATCCATTGTAGGCAAACGTTGAGGTCTGTTGTTTTTTGTACACACATAGTTTGAGATGTATGTGATTAAACCTTGACTTGAAGTTATGATTGAGAATGATTAAGAAACAGTCATTAATATTGATTTTGTGATCAGATATAAGTAGATGCTTCACAATGGATGATTCTGGATTTCTGTTCAGATTACGTATATCTAGATTTCCTAAATGAACTTAATAATCGCTTAGGAAGATGTTCTTTCCGATGACATTGGAGAACATTCTAGTGGTTCTGCCTATAAATGTGTTACCACAACTCTTCTCTTAATCGTGAGCACAGGAATTGAAATTGTTCGAGATATAGGGGAAACCAATATGGCGTGGAATGTGCCCTTGATAGCTGACCGAACGAAGCCTTTAAGTCATCAGGTGCATAATTTGATCGCCCTTGAATGGTAGTTTAATAAAGATAGCTTTCTTAGGTATGGAAGTTGTGTTTTCAAGGGATAGTCTGTCTTTATTATGACATAGGACGAAGTTTTCTAGACTTATTCTGAATAGAAATCCAGTATCATTCAGTTGGCAGGCATTTATTGTTAATGTTGTCTAGTAGTCACAAAATCAATATTAATAACTATTTCAGTAAATTGAATATTCCCATAATTTATTCAGAACAAAATATTTAGAGCGAACAATTGTGGTTTCAATAAATTCTTCTTCAGGCTCTACAATTATAAATCCATTAATTTAAGCATACAATAGCCAGTAAAGGCAAATTAGAATCATATCAGAAAGTGTATTGTGGAACAAGTATAAGATGGGATGGAACAATAGTCAGATAGTTTTTTAATATGCATGGTCAATGAGAACATGGGACAAAATGAGATGAAGTAATTTAATTTAATGATGTGTGTATATATATAAATATAGTCAACAGAAAATACAGGTTTCGAGAGTGTGTGTAATCAGGGTGTGTGAGACAATATGAAAATAAACCAACGAATGGGGCGGACTAGACATAAGTTCAAGGTTGAAAATAACGACAGTAAGAATGATTGTAAAATAATAACGATGATATGGTGTAAAATTACATGCACTATTGGTGAATGATTGTCAAATAATAATAATGAATATAATGAAGTGGAATGAACAGGATTTTGTAAATACGATAGCAAGTTAGAAAAGCACTACTTAAACCTAAGGTAATAAAATCATAAGAAAGGTCATGAAATCATAAAAGTCGAAAATGAACGTTTGTCAATGAAACAGAGGAATAGAAGAAGAAGAAAAGAAAATTGTGAAAGGAATTTATAGTGTTAGCGATTTGACTGGCTTGTGTGCTATATCTATATCAAACCGTTTCAGTATTCTAGCTGTTAATTCAGAGATATTTCTCATGTATGGTAGGATGAATTTTCTTGTGGTCTTTGATGATTGTTCTTTGTTGGTGTTTTGATTCGACATATGTGTATTATAGAGAAATAAACCAACAAATGGGAGACATTATATACGTATGTTCAAGCGGACAAATGATAGCAATAATGGTGATGATGTAGTGTAAACATTAAAAGTACTATTAGTGAACGCTTATCAAGTAATAATAAATTTACTGAAGTGAAATAAACACGATTTTGTAAATATAATAGCAAGTTAGAAAAGCATTGCTTAAACCTAAGGGAAACATTAACAATCAGAAAGGTCATGAAGTCGTAAAAGGTCACAAATGAACGTTTGTCGATGAAACCAAGGCCAAAGAGGAGGAGAAGAAAGAAAGAAAAAAAAACATTTGGGATAAGAATTTAAAGTGTCAATGTTTATGGAGGATTTGTTGACCTTATCTGTATGTAGGCCAAGGTAAAAATAAACAGTTAGACATACTTTTTTTGTGTACAAAAAAAGACCAGAGATCTTTTCGTATTGATTGTTACCACTTCAGTAGTTAGGCGTCTAGTCTATTTCATGTGTTTGTTTTATTTCTCTGTTTTTGTTGTTGTTGTTGTTTTATTCCTTCACGTTCCCAGTGCTGGAACATAGTGCTGCTTCAGGCTAAAGGCTTGGAGTTTCTGTAGCAGTGGTGTTTTTATTTGTACGGGATGGGGTTGCTAGCCAGCCTCATGCCCAGCCCAACCTTTCCTCTTCACCAGCTTTTATTTCTGGTTTAGCGAGGGGAGGTGAAGGAGTGCATTCAGTGGCTGGGGATCGAACCCCGGACCATGTGCATGGTCGGCGAGTGACATAACGCCTGTGCCACCGACGCAGCAGTAGTATTCACATAGTTTCTCTGTGTCACACCACTGCTGACTATTACTCACCCTTGAAACCTGTACCTTTCGTTGAATTATTTTATCTCATATATCTTATTGACCATATGATATGATCTTATTGACTATATGAAAATCAAAACTAACTATAACTGACTAGTATTCTATCCCATTCTATACCTGTTCTATAATACAGTTTCTAATACGCCTTTACTGACTGGTTATTCTATGCTAAAACTAATGGATTTATGATTCAAGTATTGGTTTGCAGGGATTTGATTGGTTTCAGGATTTCATCATGAACTGACATTGGGTTGGAGGACCTTTGGAAAAGCAGCTGGGAGCACTGGACAACCAGCTGTCTCGTCAGTCTAGTTTGGGACTCTTCATCAGCACACACCGACTGAGGTTCGAATCCAGGGCCTTCTGGTTGCAAGGTTAGTGAGCTCGTAGACCCATTAAGCCACTGGCACCCTGATCCAATGGTCAGTCCATGAATTCCAACTTCTTCTAATTCATGATATGGGGTGGCCACTAGCCACTATCATCTCTGGACAGTATTTATCCTCACATCCAACCTGCCGTACCCTACTGGTCAAACGACTTCTCACTAGAAGCCAGTTAACTACCTACCCAAACAGGGCCATATGGTATGCTTTAAAAAAACAGCCATTGTAATGTCTCTGTGTATACTTGTAACGACAGAAGACAGGAGCCAGGCAACAGATCATTTATTGAGAAAATCAACAGATATTTATCGATTTTTATGTACGTCATTGTCAGTGGAAAAGCAACGCCTTCTGATTGGTTGTCTTCTTGCTCAAGGTTATTCTGTACTGCTTGTGACCGTTTCTTAGAAAGTGATGGCCATATATCTGCGAATCGTATTTGCACACGTTAAGTCCGCTGTGATTGGTTGTTGAATTCCTCAAGGTTAAGCTTTGTTATCGTTTTTCTCATGACCCTGATTCCGGACGTAACATTGACGTAAGTTGTTGTTTAGAATTTCGGCTCGTTCGCAGCCAGCTCTCACCACATATGTTATTGTTTTTTTTCCTTTTTTAGCGTCTTGCTCTTCGTGCTAAACGCTTTGGTGGCAGTACTTCAAATGGGACAAGTATTCTAAGTGATAGCAAGCTGATCGAGCGTGCTAAAAGATTTGGTCTACCGATTAACAGCAGTGGTGACTCCTTAGAAGTTGATGAATTAGGAAAATTAAAACAACGTGCTGAACGATTTGGTCAAACTACAAGCAAAACATTAGAAAAGGTATAATAGTTTGATTATGATGATTGTTTCTTTTAACTGTCTCTCTTATTCATGAAATTTTGTATTTTTTAAATTTTTTTCAACTGTCTCGTGGTGATGATGACATTTAGTTATTATTATGATGATGATTCGCTTGGGTTCCGAGTGGACCTTGGGGTTTCAGCATTACATGCCCATTGCACACATTTGGTTCCTTACTCCATTACTTTCATTGGCTCCACGTTTGTCCACAAGCTTTCATTTCCGCTTTACACGATCTTCCTTCCATGTCACCGTTGAAGCGACTGTTTTCAACGAATTTGTTATCAAGCTGTACAATCGTATATATATATATATATGGACATATTTAAGAAATTATATCCGGTGAGGGAATTAGATCACAGGTGTGAATACATGAAATAATAATAGTAGTAGTATGAAATGCAATTAAAATATTTGTGATTATAATCATAGTTTAATGTCAAGTGGCAAAACAAATTATATCGTATATAGAACAATTCATAAGGTGTAAAGATGTTGGAAAGGGGGATTATTAGACGAATATAAAATGTTGCATAACATGGTGTGAAATTTGATAGGATAGAATTCAATATTGTAAAAATAAAATATAAATATAAAAATTAATAATTTTGGGTTTAAAATGACAAGTGGATGAAGTGGGAAAGATTCAGAGTGAGAATAGTAATAATAATCGTAGTGATGAGGGAAAAGTACATAGAATAACTAAATAAGCAAAATAAATAAATGTCTATCCCTCTACGACCTAGGCAGGAGTAGGGATTGTACATACTTCTTTTGTACACAAAGGTCTGGCTTAAAGTCATGAATTTCCAAGGTCTCTGCTGTCTTTAGAAGTCTATAACAAAGAAAACGCGGCAAGTTAGCATGGATTCGGTAGATGATCTTAAAATCATGGTCAGGGTTGGTGTGGAGTGACAGGAGTCGATCAGATGTTCTAGAATAGAGCTTTGCACACACTTCCTTCCCCCCTTGTAAAACCTTGCTGGAATATTTTCTCGTATCCATGTGGAAAGCATCCTCTGGCTACGGCCAATGTACTTTGCTCACACCAGCTGTCAAAGTCTTCATGGATAGATCCCATGTTTTGATTTGATCACCTGTGACTCTTCCAAAAGCCTAATCCTATGTTAACTCTAGAATTTTTCCACATTGTATGTACCAGCTTGACTTGGTTTGCATAAAACTTGTCACTGGTCATCTCAATCGAATCAGATTCTATGGTATTTCTGTGTCCAGTTGTCTCCTAATCCCTAGAGTTTGTATCCTTTGTAGTACATGTGTTCTCATACTTCATTATTATTCATCCGCTTTTACTAATCTAGTGGTGGTGATAAGTTTGTTAACAAAACTTTTTCAATATCAAAATGTTGAGAGGAGGGATGATAAATCAGCCAATTTGGTGTGACCGTTAATACACTTGTGGTAGTTGCGCTAACGAATTTCCTATCTAGTCGATTCGTGAGCCTATTGTTCTAACCACTATTAGCAACAACACGATACTATACCACCGGAAAAGCGATACACAAAGACAAGAGAAGTAGTCTGACTGTTGACGTGGAGAGCTTTTACTCTCTCGTCTCAACAGTGAAAATGATTGACAGAACTTGGGTATATATATATATATATATCGTAAATTTTCTCAGCAACCAAAGGAATGTTTCCAAAGATATGTCATAAAAAGTTAACTGGTGGATGGTGATTACCAGTAGAATCCAGGATGCGCATTTCATCCTATTTGGGACTCTTCAATTAAGTGTGCCTGTATTCCGCAGTGAGTGAGGATGTTCCCACCGAGCACTTCAGTCCAGTCAATCGACGGGAAAATATAAAATTGAATTAAATATGTCATAAGATTTGCAAATTTTAGGTAACACATGTTAGCACGGACTAACTAACCTGATTGGACAATTTTTGATCGATTTATTTCGGAGGATCTTCAAGGTTATGCAGTCAATCAGATATTGATTATCTACTTATAGTTTAAATTTACCTTGGTATATATATATATATCCTGTAATTTGCATAGAAAATTTGTTGTTGTCACAGTCAAAACTCACTTTTGTGTCTATCTGAGTGTGGGAAATACTTTTCATGTGGGAGCAACCAATAAAAAAAAAACAGTAACACTCCGTTTCAACAATAACATTATAAGTTTCCAGACCGTAGTTGTTACAAATATCCTGGAAATATTATTTGAGCACCGAGTCAGATTGAATCATCATAAATTACTTAAAATAATCTCAGCTTTTGAAATAATAGAGAAGACTTGTAGCTCAGGTGGATGATTTGCCATTAATAGTGTTCTCTGAGATGGTTGGTTTAGTTGTGAACCTTTCGTCGTCCTTCTGGACAACGTCTTCAGCGCCATATTTAGCATATTTGTGCTAAATATGGCGCTGAAGATGTTGTCCAGAAGGATGACGAAAGCTTCGCAACTAAACCAACCAGCTCAGAGAAAAATATTAATGGCAAATAATCTCAGCTTGTTCAAGAAAAAAAATAAAAACAAGATCTGTTTTCTGAACGTTTCTCTGTGTAAGCCACCACAGCTTCTTCATTCAGCTGAATTATTCGGATTTTATTAACCATCAAATTATGTAGTCAACATATTACTTTAATTGAAGTGAATTCTTTTAAAGGCCACTTGTCTGTAGACATTTGTACCAATAGAAAAAATGCAAACTGTCATCAAATATTTGTAGTGACCAATGTCAAATTGTCCTATTTGTATATTTGTCTGTATGTATGTGTGTGTGTGTGATTGTATGTTATTTGGTATATGGAAAGGACGTCAATTCGCCTATGATAAACATGATAACACTCTTTTTATAAAGGTCATGGAGGTTCATAGAGGTTTTTGTTGTTTTCTCATCTATCTTGCTTCATTAGAGTTTGCCATATAGGTGGTGATAAGTCTATCCCTTCTCTCCTTCCTATTTACTGCACTCGATGTGGTTAAAATGTGCAAGGCTCTCGAGGTCAGCCTCTCATTATGTGAATGAAAGCCATATTCCTAGAATTTCGACATTGTCGAAACCAATCTTATGTCCTCTGTCTATAGCATGCATGCACCGCCATAGCTGATCTTTTTTCTAGAATTTTTAATTCTACTTCATTTCTAGGTGGACGTTTCGTGCATAGTCTGTGTTCATCATTCACTCTGACCTTCACCTGTCTACTGCTCTCCCTTATCTAGCAGGTTTCACATTCTGAACACTTTATCCTGTAGACACAATTACTTTGTGACATTTGCGTCGGTGGCACAGTGGTTAGGACTCTCGCCGACCATGCACATGGTCCGGGGTTCGATCCCCTGACGACGCACACCCGATATCTATGGTCGGCCTGCAAAATTTGGGCTACCGATATCCAAGCTGAAAATTCCATGCTTGTACCGAAAATACGGTGTGGCATCAAGCTGTAATAAAAATTAATTAACATTCACCAAAGCTTTCTGTAGGGAGGAATTAGAGGGCTTGAAATAGACTTTAATATTATATGAAGCAAGTAGTCTTTGAAGTTGTTCAGCTGTCTCCTTTCGATATGGAATGGTTATCGTTGAGAGAAGGGATAGATTTATCACCACCTATATGGCAAACTCTAATGAAGCAAGACTGATGAGAATATGACAAAAACCTCAATCGTGTTTATCACATATGGACTGACGTCCTTCTCAGATAACAAATAACACACTCATATAGACAAATATGTACAATGACAATGGGACATTAGTCATTACAAATATATGTGACGACTGCTTACATCTTTCCTATTGGTAAAAATGTCTATCGACAAGTGACCTTCAAATGAACTAACTTCAATTTATGTAATTTTTGACTATAATATTTAGATGGTCAATAAAATCCGAATAATTCTGATGGGTGAAAAAGCTGTGGCAGCTTACACAGCGAAACGTTCAGAAAACAGATCTTGTTTTGATTTTTTTTCTCAAACACACTGGGATTAGACATTTGTAAAAAATTATATTTGTAAAATCTCAGCGAGATTAAAATGGGTAATTCCAACGTTCCGTTCGGCAAACTAGTCCAAACTTCTTCAGGAAAATTAATCGAAATTAACATAACAGAGGTTTAAATATATAAAAGGAACATCACTTGTTTTTAAAAACCACTTTGTCCAATCATGAGTCATTCAACAAGTATAATAAACAAAATTGTATGAGCTGTGATCAAAATTTGACCCCGGACTTACAAATATTGGTCTACCTTTGTTAAACACTTTAAACAGAGTGTGTATGTGTGTGTGTGGGTAAACAGTTGTAAAACATTTCTTAACGTCTCCATAAGAAGATATGGATAGTCGTGAATTTTGACCAAGTATTAATAATTAGTGATACATATCTATTGTTATTTATTAATAAGGATTTCCTATGCATCAGCTAACATCACGCCTTCATGTCTGTTCAAACTGTTAGTATCTAGAATTTTATGATTAGACGTATATTTTCAAAATAATGGTGTTTAGGATTAGAGTTTAGTAGAAGCACCCTCTCGGACTTATTGCTTTGTCTTCTTTCTGAAGATTGAGTTGCTTTATTCGACCTACTGGAGTTGTCAGGTGACTCGACAGTTACGGATTTAGGATATGCATTCTGTTACAGACAACAAGTGATGTCCCTTTTTATATATAAACCTCTGTTATTTTAATTTTGATTAATTTCCCTGAAGAAGTTTGGGGCAACAGTTTACCGAACGTAGGAAACGTTGGAATTAATTATTTCAATTTCGCTGAGATTTTACAAATGTCTACTTCTCACTCGGCGCCCAAATATTTTAGAACTATTCTGTCAAATCTTGACGACAGTTCATTTGAACACTGGGATTATTTGAATGACGTTATATAATTGACAGGATTCAGTAGAATTCAACTATAATTGAAGAAGAGTCACTTTAACTAAAGTGGTAGACACATAATAGGGAGCTGATAGAAAAAAAATAATACAATTATAAAACAACGAACTACATATCTGGTGTTAACACGACAGATCAGATTCATTGTGAATTTAATGACTGTGTATTGTTATCTCAAGTCTGTGTGGAGATCAACAGCACTACTCAGCATGAAAAATAAGATCCGGATTTTCAACTCCTATGTAAAGTCAGTGATACTTTATGGATCAGAGACTTGGCGCCGTGCCGAGTCACGAAGGGCACTTCAAACAAGCTGCAGACCTTCATCAACAGCTGTTTTCTCTCGACACTACTCAAGATCAGATGGCCAGCCAGAAAAGATCACCAACAGCGATCTCTGGCAATAAGCGAACCAACCCAGCAGGAACCAATTGTGCAACGAATATGCAGGAACAAATGGAGGTATATTGGTGGAAATTCTCTGAGAAAACAAACCATTATCAAGTGACATCACATGCCAGGCTCTCTCTTTCTCTCGAGTGGAAGCCGAGCGGGAAGTGGCGAGTTGGTCGTCAGTGCGAGGGTGACGTGGAGGGGCAGGTGATGCGAAGAGGAGATGAAAGCAGTGGGTAGACGTGGAGCCTGCTGAAAACGTTGATGGAGAACCGAAGACAATGAGTATATGCGGTTGAAGCCCTATTTTCCTCTAGGAACTAAGGGAAACAATAATAATTGTTATGTATGTTGATCTTTGGAATTGATTTTAGAGAATAATACTAGTAGAGAAACTGATAGATAATGCTTCTGGCTCAGGTGGATGTTTGATTTTTGTGGTGTTGTTTACTTTGAGTTTTGGATGGGTCCTGGTCGTCTCATATCTTGGCGATTTCTAAGAAAAAATATTCCGTCTTACCTTCTACATCAAGAAGTTAAAACATTCTGGTATAACCCAACCCTTACTCCTACAATTCGTTAATTCTCGCATTCTGCCTATTATTCTCTTTTGTTCCCCCTTAGTTTTTCCAGGGCTACTGAAGAAAGACTATACCCTATTACGCAGGATGTTAAAGGTTGTCAGCGGGGTAAGCAATGTGCCACTTAACCAGCTTGTTAATATTCTGATCGACAGGCACATGGACTCATGAGAAAAATGGGCCAAATCCATTTTATCTAACTCACACCACCCTCTTCACTAACAACTCTCCCCTTGCATCTCATCAGGTAAAACCAGAAGCCTATATAGGAAACTATATGCTCGCACCAGCAAGTACAAAAACTTAACCATACCCTACTTAGCTCGTGTTCTGTGTGATAAACAAAGCATTAGGCGTGACACCTATAATTCATTAAATAGTCAGTAGTACAACTGGACCTCGTCTTTCCAACTCATATCATTTATAAGTACAACATTTTCTTTCTTTCTTTTCCTTTTCTCTCTCTCTCTTTTCTTTTTTTCCGTTATGTGCTGCTTTGTCTCTTTCTCTCGTTTACGCCAGTAAATATGATAGCACTTACATTTCTAACACCGTCAAACACTGTTCAGCTTTACCTTTGCTACCGACATGCCAATATGTTGTTGTCATAATGAACTGAGATTTCCTTAATCTATGTAGAATTTTATTTATTGATAATGTACTAACTGGATGCGCTACTGTAGTAAAAAGGCTGAAAATTCCATTCTGTATCACAAATACTGTTTTGGAATAAAGCAAATTATTATTATTCATTTCAAAGCTTTCTTTATCGCTTTCTAAACACTACAAATTCAGCACTGGTATCTTATTGAATTGATTATAATGTATCTGTTGTAGGCTTGAGTTTGAGTTATTGATCTTCATATACATGCATAAAGAGATTCGTGTTTGTGATAATGTGACTTTGTTGACTTTTAAAGGAAAGATATTGCTTAGACATTCTTTGTGTTATCTTTGACATCAGTTTACTTGGTGAAGATTTTAGGCATTAGTTAAGATTATTGAATTAGCGATACTTCAATGTGTGATAGTTAACGCTGTTATAGTTGACAGAATATATATATATATATATATATATATATAATATGTGACAATTGTCTCTAGTATTTTGTTGCATTGTTTTGTAATGTATTATTTCAAGCGAAACATTTATACAATTTCGGTATTTTAGAAGAACACAAATGGTTTGATCACTTCATTTCATCAGTGTTCTGTTTTTGAGAATGAGAATAACGTGCATAAACTGTGGTATACCTAGAGTTTGTACCTTTCAAAGTGACAGATTACGCCATACTAGTGATTTAATCCGAATGAGTAATTCTATTTGACATAGAATTGGGTTAGAAGAGAGTTAGAGGGCGGTGTTAATCAAAGCCTGACGTCAATCCATGAAGTCTTTAGCGGTTGGTTTATGTCAGCCATGTAGAGAGGTGATAAAATGTAGTGTCATCTGAACACCTTGCTTGAGGAGCAGCAATCTTCGAATGTTTAGCATGCAATTTGCTCCTGTCAAATGTAAGATGATGCTACCTAGAGACTGGACTACATCGATGGTAGGGCGTGTTGACAACTTCACTAATTAAGGAAGTTGCATTGCTGATGAAATCTCATCACGGATGCAGAGAGTTCGTGGCTGTGAGACCTGGCCATTGAGAGTGGAAGACATGAAAATATTAGCTATCTTCGATCATAGGTGCCTGCGTTCTGTCTCCCGTTTGAAGTGGTATAATAAGGTGAGGAATACTGAGGTTAAGCGTCTAGTGCTAGGAAAGGAGGGGAAATCAATCGACGAGGCTGTGAAGCTACATCGACTGAGATGGTTAGGACATGTGTTACGTATGCCTAGTCATCGCCTTCCTCGACGGTAAATGTTAGCTGACATAGGGTCAGGCTTGAAAAGAACTAGCAGCGGTCAAACGAAAACATGGCACCAGTCAATGAAATATACAACAGTTAGTTTTAGCCACGTAGGAAGGTGTAGACTTCCTGACTGGTTTGGGTCCTCGGGACGGTAAAAACCAATGGTTGGAAACAATTGGTGACATGGCTCAAACTCATCGTTCTCAATGGCGCAGATGCATCCACTCCTTGTGACTTATTATTTCCAGTGAAACTATATTATCCTTCGTTATTACTATTCCTTCGTTTCACATCTCTGTTTACTGTCTCTATTATGCATTTCTTCTCTTGCTTTGTGTGCTGCATGGAGGGAGTGTGTCGACTTGAACTGCCACACATCGGTGCGAAGTTCTATGTCGAAACAGACAGAAAGAGAGTTCGTGTAGAATTTGTCAACTTACGCCTCATATTTGACGTAGATCTGCTATCCGGCTGGCTATCGATCAAAGGGCGTGTGTACTGTGCTTCAGTTCACTCTGTTCTTCTTTGTGGTATATTCCATTGTAGCTATCACTGCATGGTCATACCGCCAGCACTCTCATACAACTTCCTAGATAAGATACACGAACTCATCGACAACTTCAAGTGGTTCACCTGCAAGGATGTTTATGGTAACTGAATTTATTTCTCGGTGTTTAATTGTAGTGTCCATGCATATATATATATATATATATCCCTTTGAAATAACACTTTACTGCTTAATTTTTATTCTTTTACAGTTAACAGAATTAGAGCGTAAAGCCAAACGTTTAGAGAAGTTTGGTGATGTTACCACCACAGTGTCGAAAAAAACTCCTATAGATGATGAATTGGCTAAAACGATTCGTGCACAGAAATTCGGTCTTGTATCAGCACCGTCATCATCATCAGCTGCAACAACAGCATCTACGGGAAGCAGTTTATCTGAAGCGGAAAGACTAGCTAAACGTCAAATGAGATTTGGTTTGGTTGACAGTAAAACATGACAGTTGAATAAATTTATATGCATATATATATACACATATAATTGTGATTGTATTATTTTATCAATTTTTATGTTCATAAAAAAGTAGTTATTCTCTGTGTTGTCTCTTCTATTCTTCTTTCTGTTTGTCAAAGTGAGCTAATATTAATGAGTGGAATTCACTCTTTATCTCTCTCTTTCCCTCTGTCTCTAACTTTGTTGCCTGTGAGATAAGCTTTCGTTGTACAAAGTTTGATAACTATACACAATAAGAGCATTTTAATCATCTTGACCAGACCTTATTCCTTCGCGTTGCGAATGGTCCATATGGCTTCAAGCTTGAGCTCTGAAGTTTCACTTGCAGAGTGGGGTTTATTTCTGATGGAGTAAGGTGGTTACTAGTCCCACCCACCCTGCCACCTGCCGTCTTCATTGAGCTTCATAACGGCCGCAGGGGGGAGTTGAACTCCTGACCATGTGTCTAGCTGAAGAGTACTCTACTACTAATGCAATCTGTTAAGCTATTAGCCACATTTAATGCATAAAACTTTTAATGCTGCTTGGATTGGGTGATAAGTCGGAATTTGTTCCTAGAGCTACGGCTGGAATGCTAAGTACGCGACAAATAGTTGTAACACTAATGTAGTGATGGAGGTTGATTATCAGAAATACACTGAGACTTATAATAGTTGGAATAAATTTTCCGACAGGTCCTACCATGGTTTTTTTCTTCCTTCACGTTCCCCAGTGGAACATAGGGCTTCAAGCTAGTGGCTTGAAGTTTCTGGAGCAGTGTTTATTTTACAGGATAGGGCTGCTAGCCAGCCACATGCCCAACCTTTCCTCTTCACCAGCATTATTTCTGGCTTAGCTAGGTAAAGGAGTGCGTCGGTGGCCGGGGATCGAACCCCGGACTTACAATTACATGATATCTATGCAGAAATAATTGAGGTATATACACGCGCAGGAAGCGGGAGGGACAGAAAAACAAATGACACCTTTACACATATATAAAATAGAATAAACAAGTAAGCTTTCTGTTGCCTAGTGAAAACATCTTTCATGTCACAGAAAGAAAAGATGAGAATCTTTTTTTTTTGAAAAAAACAGCAGTTAGGTTATAAAAACACACAGTTACTTATCACACTACTACTAAGTTAGGCATTAGAAGTATTTACATTTGAAGGTACAATATTACTTGTAACAATAATCCTGCCTGAAGAAGAAGAGGGATTGGTAACAGAGTTTTATGGAACAGAAGTATTCAAAGTCACAGGTGTACTATTATTACTACTATTATTAGTACTACTGATAACAATATTTATATTTGCAGGCGACTGTTGAGGTGGTTTACTGGAAGTGGTAGAACCGGGTGTAGTAGTGACATTATTATTCGTAGTATTGGTATTAGCACCAGCGACAGAAGTAGTACTATAAGTGTGAACACTATTACTGCTATTATTTTGATTCGCTATAAAAAGACAGTCGGCCAAACATGCATAGGCTGAACGATAATCCTCTAGTGTAACACCCAGTCCTTGACGTAAACGCCAATCATTGAGTACTGATGCAACACGATTCGTCATCAAGGTTTTCAAGGAATCAAATGATCTTTGATCAACTGGTGAAAGTTTACAGCCTAAATTTAAAGAAAGCACTGGATGTTGTTGTTGTTGCTTAGATTTTATCATATCAACACTTCCATGCATATTCAACTCATTCGTAGTGTTCATCACTGATGGTTCTGGTTCAGTTAGCTTAGTTAAACGATGACAAAGTGAGCTTAAATATGGAAATACTATAACATGTAGACACTGGGGACCGAATTCAGCCAATGCAACTAAAATGCCATACAATGTATTCATTGAGTGTACAGCACCGCCTAAACTAGGCCCATTGATAGTGTTGCTACTGCTGCCGCTGCCGACGATACCACCACCACCAGTGCTATTACTACTACTGGCAGTTGTACCAGTGCTATTGACTAGTTGTATTGAACGATCCCCTGCATCATATTTACAAAATTTCATTCCACTCAACTTTCCATCATCAGAATTCTTCACTGTCTCATTTTTTTCATTAGATACACTGACACTTGACAATTTCATACAAGAAGTGTCTGCTGTTGAATTTGTTGACGCATTTCCGTCAATCCAACTGCATAAGGCACGTGAAAGTTCACGAGTAACACGACTGTGTAATTCATTGCTAGATGTGTTGTGTCTGTTACATAATGTTATCAACTGTTTAGCCGCGAAATCTCTTAATGCCCAATGATTATCTGTAAGCGGTTTAGCGCATAACTGACGATTCAGTACACAGGTGATTACTGTAGGCACAAGCAAATGTAAATATGGTTCCAGTGAGATGTGTGGATTATCAATAAGCGCTTTAACTAGTCGCATTAAATAAATTAATATAGCAAGATTGTGATTAGTGACATTGATTCTTACACCCTCAGTGATAAATGTCATAAGATGAGGTAGTAATGGCTGAAGTCCTGGATCTAATGTTGCATTTTCCAAAGCTTCATGTCGTCGAGTTTCATTGGCGCCAACACAAGCTTCTGTTATTTCACGAAAATAGATCATCACTTCTTGACTGATCTCATGAGGACGACGCTCAACAGACAGTGCTAAAACTTTTCTTGGATGAGACGGCGATGTTGAGGCCGTATCGATTTTTTCTCGATTATTCTGTGAACTAGTCTTTGACTGCTTTTCATTTAGTGCATCACCATCATTATTATCACTATCTACGCCCATTCGTTTATCATTCTGTTTATTACTTCCAAACGAATTATTCAGTAAAGCCATTCTTGATAAAAAATCTGGTGGAGGATTCTGTGGTGATGTAGGCTGTTTACCGTTTACAGATAGCCAGTGAGCAACTAAACTGACATCATAAACAACTCCAGCAGGTTCACGTAATATGAGTGCTTTAACATCGATTTCCTTATCAGGCCGAATGAAGAACACTTTACCACCCGGACCTGAACTTGCCGTACGACCACCTGTACGCACTGGAAGAAAATTGGCTGTACTTGTTCCAAAAGGATTTTCAAGTCCAATTAAAACAGAGGCTAAATCGATATCTGATGCCTGTGGAGAGTCACGACGACTTTGTTCCATCACACGAAGTATTTGATGAACTAAAAGTCTAGCGATGTGATTCAAATTCTTTTGAAGAAGATTTGCTGCAGACTGTGATAAGTCTGAAACACCGCACATGTCAGCGCATAAAGTAGCAACATCAACACTAATCTCTTGTTTAGTTACTTTTTCCGTGACAACAGGCTGAAATTTCACTTGCTTTTGAGCATTACGAGACAATTTTTGTCTTAAACCCAATGTTTTACCTAGCGAAGAGGAAGGCTTTCTTAACAATTTATTTACTCGACGTTTTTCTGTAGATTCCATTTTTAGGTGTTTGCGTAATTAAGAACCAAAAGTTAGACTGTGAATATTAAAAATTCAAAGGTATGTGGATTGAAAGTGTCCTTCATGAAGGAAATGCATTTCTGCACATGTAACGCACCCTTTAAAAAATGCGCTTCCCCTACCATGGTAGAAACATCAAAAGGATAGTGGTTACTGGGATGCCTACATTTTGTTAGACGTTTGTGAGAGGAGTCGTACTTCTGACAAATATATAGGAGTAATAGCAGTAAGTGCTTCTTCCGGTTGAGTAACAGTGGTACCTTCGCTTTCCGGGTTGACGGGGTTAGAATAACTCGATGCTGAATCTTATGCACATCACCACTTACCGAACAACAGTGAGGCTTTTCGTACGGAAGATTAACTCCCAAGCATACAATGTGTGGTCTAGCTGAAACACTTGTCCTCTGGACTATAAGGTCACAATAATAGTCAATTTTGTTTTTAAGGTACTCGAAGAAGAAATCAGCACCCATCATGTGAAGAGCCTGAGAGTACGCACTGTTAACAGCACTCGACCTCACTAGAGAAAACTTAAGGATTTAGTACTCCTTATAAATGGTCGATTTCTGAGATATATACTCAGGATCTATATATAGCTATTCACTTTTCACCACTATTATGATAAATCTATAACTTCCACTCAGCGGACTCATTGATTAGTTCTCATGTATTCGCTGGTGTGTACATAATATCACCCTTAGCAGCAGCGGAAAACTAACTGGTCAAATGGATCGCAATGGGTGATAGTATGAGTGATTTCTGTGTGAATAGGGCTGTAATAATATAAAAGGTACCATTTTTATTTGTCGATAGCTTTTCGTAGTCTTCTATTATGCAGCCTCTGACGGGTTTGGTGATGATTTTCATCATAAGCTGTCCAGTTTACTGCCGTGACAAGTAGGGTACAGTAGATTGAAGATGGGGTAGCAACTCATCGAAGAAGACATTGCGAAATGGTCGTGAATTGGCAGAAGTTACAATTGATGGGCAATTGGATAGGTTCCTAGTGACTCAGGGGACTCTGAGCTCCCTAGCCTTGTAACCAGAAGGTCCTGGGTTCGAATCCTGGTGGGTGCGTACTGCTGAAGAGTCCCAAACTGGGCTGGCGAAACAGCTGCCCATTACTTCCGGGTGGTTTTCCAGTGGTTCTCTAACCTATGTCAGCTCATGGTGATATCCTCCAGCCAATCAGACAAAATCCCTACAAAACCAATGTTAGAAAATAATATTTTCAATTGACTAGATGATTCGAATGCACAGATAGAGAATCTGAATAAGACGGCAGCATTTTGCCATGTGTTTGTGGACTCCAGTGTGGAAGAAACTGACAACAGCGATTTCCTTTTGCAATTTCTTTCAGATAAAAGCATGTTTATGCTGATACTAACTTCACACATTGACCGCCAGCACCAGAAAAATGTTGTTTCGTAAATGGCTGCGTAGCTATAGGCGGTTATCGATGAACTGTTCTTCTACCTTAAGGTAGATGGAGGATCTCGGTTTCTTCCGAAGTACCGATGTACATTCCGACTATGCGTTAGTCAGTGTAAGCGTATGTTTGCGGCTTACTGAGCAAAGGAAACAAGCAGTTGCGAAGTCCTTATATGTCCAGCTATACGTGAGAATAGGAAATCTTCCTTTGGTGAGATAGTTGAACACACCTGAGGACGACGGGTGTACAGCTTCTGGGAAACCTGGCGCGATATCCAGCTCAGCTATGAAGACAGTTAGTTATGTGGTGACTCTAAATCATAGCAGTCCAAAACGAAACTATCTAATGAACGGATTAATGACCTTGACTAATCTATATACAAGAAGTGGTGTAACCTGACTACGAGGACTCCTGTGAGAAACTGCGAGATTTTCTTGGAACTGTTCTTCAGTTATTTCATTGGGTCTCAAAATCTACTTCTTGACATCCTACAATTGGCGGTGACTCTAAACTATAACAGCCCAAAACGGAACTACCCGATTAGCGGATCAGTGACCCTGAACAACCAGTCAGATAAGTCCATAGCATGTTGGCCAAATTGTGGGTTCTGTACACGAATTATGCAGTAAATTCTAGCCAAACTTAGTATTTAAGTACTCCTCAGATAACAGGCTCATCCCTGTGGTACATCGACAGCAAGGTGAATCATAAAGACGATTTCGTTAATCGTTTTCATGGGACTCACAAAATTACATCGAAAATTTCTACAGTCACCTAAAAAAGACGACAAGAGCAGTGAATGAGTAACAAAACATGATGATTCACAGTTATCTAGACGAATTTATTTACAGAAATTGGTGAAACCTGACTACTAGGACTCCTGTGAGACACTTGTTGGTTTACTTGGAACATATGCGAGATTATTATTCTGTGTAATCATTTTATAACACCACATTACTTGTACATAGAGGTTTATTTCAAATTATGCACTCCCACTTCTGACTCATTTGATTAGTCGCTAGAGGTAGTTTTGCCTCGGTCTGCTATGGTTTAGAGTCACTAGTGGGGCAAATTCAAACTTTAGGCTACATTAAGAACCAACAGACAGGTGGCCTTGAATGCACCAACCGCATAATAAAGGTGATTCTTGCGTACTAAATATATTTTCGTGAAGTTAACGAATTAAAACGATGTGAAACTGTTACACACGACACCTTACTCTGATGTGTGACGAAAAGACCCAGTGTTTTATCCTCAAATCAAAAATACCCTTCAGTTTTGGATTGGATTACTGATAGAGCAATTTAACCACACTCTTTCCATGTCATCATATAGGTTTCCTTACCCTGAAAATAGTCGTAAAATTTTAACCTAACCCTAACTTGAAAACGTCCCTAGAATAACCCTGATATAACTCGAACCAATCCTAATGTCTCCCTCGATAGGTTAACTTAACCCTAATCTTTTTCTAGCCTAAACCTTAACTTAATATTCCTCAAACCTAACCTGAAGCTCTTTAGATATCTGATTTAAAACCGTAACACCTTATTAAGCATATTTCATTGAAGATGACAAATTACTTTCTCACTGATCGTTTCAAAGTCATTGATGCTGCACACTTCACCGGTGGTTACTGGACTAGTTTACACCAGTGCTTATTTTGAAGACTGAGAGTGAATGTATTATACACAAACTATACATATATAAACATTATTTCTAACATCTGTTGTGCGGCTTGGTATTGCATACACAGTTAAGTTTCCTAGCATTTCAGTGCAGCTCGATCAGCGGCAAAGTTAGAGGAAAGCGATCCAAGTAAGCCGACTAATCAGCGAAAAGCAGGGTTCGTACGTAAAAATGCCACATATTTACAAGGAAAATAAAAGTAACAGTAAAGATTGCATTGAGCGGGGCACTTTCCCTTCACATGAATTAAAAATACGAATGGGAGAGTCACTACTGAAGTTAAGCCAATTCATGTGCATTTATTCACCAAGAAAGCTGTATATAATGTCGTTAGGCAATCCGTTTACTGCAGGAATCCGGTTTCTTAACCTTTCCCAGAAATCTAAAATAGAATTAGTATGTGTGTCGGCTACAAGATCAACAAAATCCGCTGAATAGTTAACCGTATGATGTACAAACCCAAAGATGTAAATCAAGTGTAAGCGGCTCATTCTTTCGTGTGAATGGTCGTATCTAGAACTGCTAATCTCTGTATTACTGACAAAAGTGTAACTGAGCCTTTATCATTCATTACTTCCACAAAACCTTTGCAAAGCAAGATATAGTACAACCTCAACATTCAAACATTTCTTCCCACTAAGGCGTCCACATTGTTTTTGTTCTGTATCGAAACGGTTTCATCTAAATTTTCAACGAACACAACATCTCCATAAATCTCTGTGGCGTTATTTATTTTAAGAGGTGCTAAACCAATGCAGTGTTGGTACTGTGGTGATTGGGTTGACGAGTGAGTAGACAAAATCAGAAAGGTGATAACGTGTTTTGGGCTCTAGAAAAAGCAGTCGAAGAAGAGAACTGTTAGGAGAAAGTCACAACAAGCTATCGGACCTAGTGATATCTGACCAAGTTGCAAATGATGTGCGAATAAAGACTTAATGATAAGGTATACCAAATTTATGTACCTACAATGGGTTTTTCCTGATAAACATTGCCTTCGATCTTCACCGGTTTTTACTTCTTTGCAACTGATGTTGCCGCTTTTGTTGTAGATAAAGGTACGTTGGCCTCACGTGTTCGAGGAGAGATATGTGGCGACATTCCCTAGGGACTTCGAAGTTGTCACGGACCTGGTCGCAATGCTGTAACAGAGGGCGAAGCTAGTCATCTAGGAGACTCTGCTAAGAGTCCGTGAGGAGGTTCCCCACAACGGCGCCCGGGAGGTAGGAAGTGAGGCGGCGTGGGAGAAGGTCGTTGAGAAGGTCCTGCGCGACTATGACAGATGGACAAGGGGCGATGCAGAAGTACTGGACTGTGAAGTTTAGTCGGGGCGATGATCCGTTGGTTCTCGCAGTATCTCTGACAAATCTTTTGCGACGCGCATTACCCACCTTGAACGGAGATTCGCGAGAGCAGTTGCTGGCTTTCCAGTTTATCGAATGCATCTCTATGGATATAGCTCATTAGTTCCAGCTATTTAACGCAGCCCAGCCGATGGATGTTCACGAAATGGAAAAAGGTCGCAAGGCAACTAATGACTGCGTATGTTGCTCCAGTGGTGACGGAGTCACAAGAATCGAAGAACACTGTAGACCAGATTGAAGAGTTGAAATAACAGGCGGCGGCTATGCAGACACGAGAAAGACATAACAACAGATGTTTCGCTTTCGGGGGAACCAGTCACTGGCAGAGAAATTGCCCATTACGAAGGCTGATAAACTTTAAACGATACAGTCTCCCTTCATTTCCTCGCCTGCATTTAGGGTTGTGGAATTAGTCAAAAGAGGTGTCGTGTACAGAAGACTGCAGGCTAATGAAAGAGAACTAGTTTGTTTAATTAGTACAAGGTTAGCATTTTCACTGATAGGTAGAGGACAGTGGAAGGAAATAAGGACGTGCACATTAGCAGTTCAGACGGTAGGGGGACATTCTGTACAGACTCTTGGTGTTTCAGACTGCATTGTAGAAATTGCAGCAGCTGGAATATGATATCCGTTCATTGTAATGTCAGATATACGGAGAACGATTTTTGAAGCAGACTTTCTCAGAGAAGTAGGCGCTGCAGTCGATATGAAGCATAGGGAGGTGGTCACAAACAATGGGCAATTTGCGATACATGAGATCATCGAAGTCGCTGAGGTAGAAACCACAGCGATTGTCCCGAAAGACTCACCAAGTCTAACCATGTTGATGAGTTAATATGCTGACTTATTCACTGGAGATGGAGAACCTTACGGATATTGTGATAAGGTAAACATGATGTCCAGCTGAAGGATCCAGGGTGGACAGTATTCTCAGCGCAAAGAGCTCCTGTGCACCTAGAAGAAGCTAAACGAAAAGTCGAAGTGTTAAGTGACCGAATAATACAAGAAGCCGACAACCCGTACAGTTCGCTGGTCCTTGTGGTGAAGAAAGCTGAATAGCCTCACCGAAGTAAAACAGTGTTCAATGCCAACCGTAACCGAAACCCTTGGTTGCCTTCAGATAGCTAAGTTGTTCACCGTTTTCGACCTAAGATTGAGTTACATGAGCAACTCAATAGCAGAAAGTGACTGAAGAACTTAGAAGTATATAGAGACAACTTGGTTGTGTATTGTGAGGCGGAGAGCGATCATATAAATCACAATGAAGCCATCTTAAAGAGAATTGGTGAGTTTGGACTGTTTATTACTAAGAATAATTCCTAAACAGCCAAAATCACTGTTGTCTCCCCGGGCTATAGAATTGGAAATGGAGAAATACGACTATTACCTGAGAAAATCCTGACCGTCAAAAACAGTGAAGTACCGATTTAAAAACGAAAGCTGAGAGACTTTTCGGGAAGAGTGGCATTCCACAGTCAGTTTGTAAAAAATTTCAACGAGATATCAAGACCCTATGTAGTTTGCTGAGTAACGCGAAATGTACGTGGAAGGCGGAGGCGCAGAAAACGTTTGATCAAATATCAGGAGCTGTTAAGTGGCAAAAAGATGGCGTTGAAACTGTCAGTGCCTGCCAGGGAGGCAGCTTACAGTTTTGCCAGACTCGAGTGATTACCGTATAGGTGCTGTTTTAAAACAAACGGGTGGATTTGTTGAATATGCTAGCCATGTACTTTGATTGGACACTAGTAACTAGTTTGACGTGTCTAGTCCTTTCTTTGGTGCAGACTGAGTTCTATCAGGCAGGTTTGCAATGTAGCCACCACTTTGGGTAGCCCATCATGACGGTGCACATTGATTTGGTGAACAGCTCAGTAGTTACGTCTCTGACCGTAGCACTCAGTAACGCGGGCTGGAATCTCAGAAGGGAGATGAGTTCCTTCAAGGTTGCAGATACGCCTTGCTGACTGGTGAGTGTCAACTAGCACTAAACCTAAGTCCAAGGCTTCCTGCCGATTGCCTCCAACTATCCAATACTAGCTGTGTGTCAACACTTGCAAAGTAAAAGTATTCTTAGATGGAAAATGAGTGTTTAGCCACTGTATGGGCGCGATACCTGTTTGGTCGTCGATTCCACACTAAGAATGATCACAAACCTCAGCAGTGAGTGAAAACAGCAAAGGAATCACGAGGGAAGTTGTCACGATGGATGTTACGCCTACAAGAGTGTGACTTCACGATTGGACATATGTCAGGAAAAAAATTTAATAACTGACGACTTGTCAAGTTCTGATAACGAGGCCAAAATACCAGAGGTAGCATATTCAGTAAACGATTTGGAGTGAGGCCCCTAACAACTTTTCGCCACCAGAAGTCGGATCCTACTCTTAAGACAGTCATCCAGATGATAAGTGAAAGGAAAGAAGTCCAGATATCATCAGGGAATATAGAGCTAAACACACTACTGCATAATAAACATAGACTAAAACTTAATGCTTACAGCGTCCTACCTTTGCAAGACAATGATGGTGGCTGAACCAGCGTGCGTGCTGGCCAAATATTACAAGCGATATCGCAAACTGCGTACTCGCTTGCCCGCAGTGCCAGTTGACGAAGGGTGGTCAGTACATTCGACCACCGCTACAAACGATTCCCGTAACATCAGTCAGGGACTTGTGGTTAGTGGGCAAATGGATCCCTTCCCTCAAACATCGAGTGGAAATCATTAAATTTTGGCGATGATGCCACGTGGTGGGTGGACGCCCTGGCGATTTCAGATCAGCGTGCTAAGACCGTAACCGAGGCAGCAATTCGATATATTGTGGCGGGTCATGGCACACCAGAGATGTTATTGACGGATCAAGGTTCCTGTTTTGAGAGTGAAGAGTTCAAGACTCGTCTGGAGGCACTAGGTATTAAAAGAATTAGAGAGACGCCATATCATACTCAACCGAATGGCCTATCAGTAAGGAATAATCGTACACTCAAGGAGTGGCCAGCTGCGAAGAGATGCAACCAGAAAACTGATCTACCGTTGGTATTACTGGTACATCGTGCGACAATACAGGGGACAACGAAAAAGGCCCTCCAGCTGACATGTGAGAGGAAACTACGCTTTACGGTGTGGCCAAAACAACATTGGATCAGTAAGAGATGGACAGTTGGGCGGAAACATGCTATTCACAAAATACAAGAGAAGCAAAAGATAGACATCGAGAATGCTGTCAAGAAAAAATCAAAGCTGAGAAGCTGTTTGGAGTAGGCGACCAGGTGGAGTGTGGAGAACGAAAGTATACTACCAGGATGATGAAAGCTTCTCTCAAAGTGGGAGAGACCACATCGAGACGTGATCCAGTGAGAAAAGGTAAAGAGAAAAAGGTAAGCGCCAGTCTACTCCAAGGAAGGATACAAGTATGTGAAGACAAGAAAGCAGAAGAACAGTGGGATGGAACCTCTGTACGGCGGTCGAGGCGATTACAGGAAAGACTTCATGATGAAGACGCGAGTGTGGTGTCGTGAGGGCTACTTATAATCAGATATAAATAGTATATCAGTAAACGAGCTCAGAAAAGCAACAATATGTTTCCGACGCTGGAAAAAGCAGTCGAAGAAGAGAACTGTAAGAAGAGTGTCACAACACTGTGCAGAATCCAACAAGCTATCGAATCTAGTGACATTTGACCAATTTGTAAATAATATGCAAATAAAGACTTAATGATAAGGTATACCAAATTTATGTGCCTATAATGGGTTTTTCCTGATAAACATTGCCTTCGAGCTTCGTTGGTCTTTTCTTCTTTAGAGTGCCATCCTACACCAGATGACAGGTCATTTTCTGTTTTCGCTGCTGCTGCTTTTAGAGGCATTAGCGAAATCCAGCTGTGCAAGAGCCGTTACAAATCTGCGAATAACGGAGTGAATTATAGTATAGTTTACCTTTAGAATAAGCAAAATACTGCACTTACACTTACGAACGGATTCTGTTTCGCAGCATGAATTGGATTTGTAACAAAATTTGTCTACTGCAGGTGTGTATTGACTTATTGTCATACTCTGCCCACACACTCGTCTTTATGTCACTCCACTCAATCCGTTATTTGTTCGAACAAATTCATATTTTCACCGAAAACGCCATAGTTTCCATGTTAAGACCAATACAGTTAGCATAAAACGTTGCAGATGTATGCTATCATTCCAAGGACTCTCCACCTCCTTCTCGTATATATCTTGTAAATGTACTTCCAACGATGTATTATTCGTAGTTGTATTTTATACCATATTACAGTTTCTCAGGCGCTCTTCTCCTCCTGAAATAGCTTTTAATCAGTTGTGAGCAAAGCAATTGCCCAAATATACGCTGTTCACTGGTTGACCATAACTATCAGTAGGAAATGGAACGAAGTTTGAGTTGTCGCTCAACTATGATCGTGACCTCAGTAAAGGGTTTCTAATCTAACATTTACAAGAACCTGTTCCGATTGCTTGTACTATAATCCAAAAATTTAAGGTTTTTAAAAGTGCTGATTTATGATACTTCACGACTGTAATTTGTAGCATAACTGATCGTGCCCGTAAAAATGGCACGCATTTCTTGAAAACCTAACCGTTTAGAAGAAACATAAATTATTATTATTGAATGCTTTCACCAAGAAACTTCCCATCAACTAATTCAGTACCTGTGACTACGCCAGTGATATACACCACCAAAGGTCATGCTGTTCCTGTTATTAATCCTTCAAACACTGAGGTTGTACCCTGTGTACCATTTTGCATTTTCATGGTAATAAGACCATTTGTAGTTAATAGGTATGTCGTGCATTCCCCTCTGAATACACATTCTTTTCAATTGCGAGTGATTTGGTGTTCAGCAATTGTGCTCCCGTTATTTTGATGCCTGATAACCTAATAATTGGAGATTTGCACTACTATTATTGTTTCATTAATTCCCAGAGGAAAATAGAGCTTCAGCAGTGCGTCTCCATTGCGTTCGGTTCTCCGCTAGAGTCTTCACATGGCTCCAAGTCTGCCCACACGTTTTCATCTCCTCTTCACATGACCTCCTCCAAGTCACCCCACCCTCGCACTGACGACCAACTCGCCGCTTCCCTTTCGGGTTCCACTCGAGCAATGGCTTGTCTAGTGATGTCACTTGATGGTTTGTTTTCTCAGAGTATGGCCAATCCATCTCCATTTCTTCCTGCTTATTTGTTTCACAATCGGTTCCTGCAGTGTTGGTTCGCTCATTGCCAGAGATCTCTGTTGCTGATCTTTTCTGGCCGGCCATCTGATCTTGAGTATTGGGTGAAGACAACTGTTAATGAAGGTCTGTAGTTTGTTTGAGATGCTGTTTATGACGCGCAGTGCAAGTCTCTGATCCGTATAGTAGCACTGACTTCACATTGGAGTTGAAAATCCGGATCTTGTTTTCGATTCTGAGTGCTGTTGACCTCCACACAGACTTGATAGTAGTGAAAGCTTGTCTTGCTTTTCCGATTCCTGCTTCGAAATCCTCGTCAGTTCCGTCGGCCTGTAGTTGAAACGATGCCTCCCAGGTGGCTAGTTAGGTGAAGGAGGTTGCTTCTTTCAGATTTCTCCCATTTATGCTGATTGTTGTCTGTTGTTGCTGTTGGTTGTGTTGCCCAGGAATCTTCATCACCTCTGTTTTCTCTGTGTTCACCTGAAGTCCTATCTTCTCCGGCTGCTTCTTCTGCCAACTTGTTGCTTTTCGTTTGCATATCTTCCAGTTTGTGGGAAATCAGACATATCATTGGCGAAATCCAGATCCTCCAAGTGTTTTGTGTGGTTCCATTTTATGCCTGTCTCCTCGCTGCCCGGCCCACTGTCTGTCGCATTATCCAGTCTAACGCAATCAAGAAAATCATTGGAGATAGTAGACAGCCAGCCGGCCTTGTCTTACTCCCGTCTTCACTTCTTCGAAGGATTCCATAAGTTTCTCGTTGTGGATTACTTGGCACACAGCATTGTCGTACAACTGTTGGATGAGATGTATAATAGTTGGCGGCACCCCTTGGTAGTAACGAAATAGTTGCCAAATCACTTCTCGATCGACGCTGTCTGTCGAAGACCTTTTCAAAGTCAATGAAGTTGAGTGAGGTAGAGTGCTGACTGCCATTTCAAGCTTTGTCCAATGATGATCCGTAATGTGACGATTTGATCAATGCATGACTTGCTTCTCCTGAATCCAGCTCGTTCCGGTCGAAGTTTTTCACTATAATTCGTTGATATATTTTGTTGAATAGAAAGATACATCTTGCGGAATATTCAGTCAGTCTGGTTTCATTACAAACCCATTTGGAACAATTTGGTTTCGCTTTGGATTTTGGTTAAAGGCTGTGAATCCTTATCTCCAGAGCGTTGTTCGTACCGGCCGGACTTATCCGGCATGTTGGTTAAAATCTCGCCTGGTAAATGTTTTGCGAATACGTTTTAATAAAATTGTGTTTTATGTTTTCTGGATTGATAGAAATTCTCATTTTCTGACAAGTTATGTTGGTGTCCACGTCATGTGATCTGAGTACGACACACTTTTAGCGCATGAGTTTAAGTGTGCGGAAGCTTCATTGTCAATACAGTAAGCTTCATCAGTATTTTCTACTAGCTGATGAACTGAGAGGGTCGCACTGTAAGCTTCAGCAATAGTATCAGAC
>OX235277.1:40927445-41028400 GCA_944472155.2 Trichobilharzia szidati | reverse complement strand
CGACTACAGCACTAGGTGACCTGGGTTAGAATCTCAGAAGGGACATGAGTTATACTGCGATACTGAAGGCTTCGTGCCGACTGCCTACAACCATCTAACAAAGACTCTGTGTTGTCAGTAGTTGAAAGACAAAATATCTCATCACTGATAGATAGATTAAGACCTCAAGACGTCGTAAGTTTCCATCACATTAATGTCAAATACGCTTATAACGTCCCACTTACCAATTCCTTTAGTTGAGTTCCACTCAACCCTTCCCATGACATCATGTCAGGCAATTTACTTATTTAATTTAATTTTAGTTCTTATCCGATTAGAGTTTTCTGTACTGCCTAAGTGTTATTCAAAAACTTATAATTCTGATGACATATTTTAGGAAATATTGCTTTTGTTGCTAAAACAAATTTACTATTTATATGATTGTACAGGTTGAGAATGATATAGCTGAAAAGGGTAAATCTTTGCTGAACATATCCTCTTTGGGAGGGATTTATTGAGTTGCTTCCGTTTCTTTGACAAAAACATCAATATTCTTGTTGTTTGACTCAAGAAAACAGAGAATAATAGAAGCACTAGACGTACTAAAAGGAACCATAGGGGTACCCTGACAGTCATATACCATAAGTCCACTAGTATGCACAGTTTGTCACTGGTTATTTTGTAGATATCTGAAATTGTGTACACTGAAATTACCCTATTCCCGTATACATAAGATGCTTGTTTACATAAAAAAAACATTTCAAAGTTTCAAAAGTAAACTTCAATTTTCATGAAATCAAAACAACAACATTCTGATGTCCAACAGTTTGTTTTCTTCCCTAGTTTGCCCATATCCCAGACACCATTTGTTGTCTTCTTATGTGTTAATTGTTTTTCCTATCACAGAACACATGATACATTTAGACTACTGCAGAGAAGTTGGATTTTGGCAGTTTCAGTCAAATTGTTATTCTGTTATTTTCTTCCTGACTATATTTCCCAGTAATGACCAACGAATTAATAGGCAAATATAAACAGCGTGAACCTAAACAAAAAGCCTTTACTTTTATTGGTCACTTCTTCAATCAATACAAATCGATGCATATTATTAATCTAGTCTGTATGAGACTTTGAGAGAATCAGAACTGGCAAGAGTAAACAAGAGACACCAATGTCAAATGACCTTGATTCGGCCAACCAGATTGCTGAGCATTACAAATGGTTGCTAGTCGTAATCCTCGTCGCAAATGTCTCCTAGATTTTGTTTTTGACTTCTCCGTGGAAAATGGATTGATAGGAAGGACTAAAACATACGTATGTGGAGGGACTGTAGTGTACATTGAACCTTCGAACTTTTGTTTGAACGGACTCACCTGACCTTTAACACCACTTCCTCTTTCGATTCGTGAATCTCCTGTACGGTTTTGGTTCGCTCTCTCGTTGTGCTTTCATCCGGCACACTCTCCGAGCTTACCACCGTCTCGACTGCAGATAAGTGTATACCCTCTTATTCTTTATCAAATCTCATATCGCTTTTGTGTAAATATAACTCTGTTCCAGTCACGCTAGTCATCTCAAGTCTTTTTACCTTGATTCAGTTCGTTAGTATTTGCACATTAGGCAGAGTACAACTAAGGTCATAAAGCGGTGAAGAAGTTTTTGTAAGAGTGGCTAATTTAGGTCTAAGTTAAGCCAAGTCTAACTCTTACAGGACAATGACTCTGAAAAAGTATTGTGAAGTTACTGATCGTTATGCTTTCAGACGTAACCACTTTATATAAGGGAGTTTGTAAGAGTTGGTAAGTCGTACAAAATGTTGATTTTTTAGACATTTCCCTCTCGAAATTGAAACTC
This sequence comes from Trichobilharzia szidati, assembly GCA_944472155.2. Classification (NCBI taxonomy): domain Eukaryota; kingdom Metazoa; phylum Platyhelminthes; class Trematoda; order Strigeidida; family Schistosomatidae; genus Trichobilharzia; species Trichobilharzia szidati. The sequence goes on along the minus strand of OX235277.1, from coordinate 41,026,567 downwards.
TCCCCCAGTAGCATATTGCGTGTATGCGATCAGTATCTGTTACAGCTGCAGAAATAGAGAATACATTGGTTTGATGTGTCCATAGACACTTCTATGAGAAACTGGGGCCAGTTTTTGCAGCATATTAGAGATATATACCCTGTATGATTCATTTCTATTAGATATACATCATAGGTACACCCTTTTTATAAATTAAATATCATTTTTCACCTAGAAGAATCTGATTGGCTAAGTTCAGGGTCGTCCGAAGTTGTTGTCTATCCTTTACTGCCCAAGCTTACTATAATACTGAATTAAATCTCGCTAATTCTGGGCTAACTCCAACATTCTATAGTAAATAAATTCTGAATCTGTTTTAAATGGTTTGTTTAAGCCCACAGACTAGAGCTCATTGTTGGTTTTCAGCATGACTGGCACTAATTCAGCACCCTATTCTTTTTCTAAGCACTTTCGGGAGTAGATCAGAACTTACTGGGTTTGCTTATCAGAGTTGTTCCAGCCGTTGCAGGACATATTAAGCACTGACTAGCATTACTTCAGCTGTTAATCTTATTTTTGACGATTTTGTCGCATTAGTCAAGCACCCAGTGCTCTTTTTAAGCACGACCAGCGTTATTTCAGTACATAGTGGGTAGATAAAATATTCATTCACCATAGAAAGGCATTATAGACGCATAGGTTAGAGCAAGATTAGAACTGTTGTAAGCTTCGGTGTTGCCTCAGAACTTCCTTATAACTGAATGATTAGCTTCACTTTATGCATTTTTAGATGAGCTTTATCTTGAAACCATTGTATTCCGACTATGAAAGTCTCGCCTTTTATTTAAGACCCCCTGATGCAGATGAGGCTGGAAAGACTTCGATCTTCTTCTCGAAATGTCGTAATTTGGTCGCCACACATGTACCGGATAAGTCCTATTCACCACAGAAGGTGTTTTTTTCACAAAAGTGAAACGGTAACTGCAAATTTCTGGCACTAACAACCGGACTGGTGAACACCCTGGTCTGTCTACCTAGGGGAGCTGGAAAACCCTGATTTCAAACCTATGACAACATGGGTTCCAGTATCTGAAGAGATCGAATGTCGTTTGGAAGTGTTTTGGTCACTGGAAATCATGCGAATGTAGCTCCTGACGCTGCTTCACTGCCTTGTGGATCAAATTTTAATTCAAAGGCTTGGGGAGAGAGAGGGGGAGTGACCATTACGACAACCACCGGTTTCATTATGGGCATCCGCGTAGTGTTCTAATCTCCACAGAAACTATGAGGTTTTGTGTGGACCATCTCCTGCTACCTATAATGCACCAAGTTTGTGTTTTGATGATAATAATAATACTAATAAATTGCAGATATGATGACTTTGTTCATTCCCAATCGGTAAGGATGCTTAGTATGCGTCTGTCTACAAAGCCCCCTGCTATTTTAGGATTCATTCCTTAGGGTCCATAGTAGTGTCCACTAGATCATTATCGGATATTTTTGAATCACCCAGAGCTGACTACACTTCAGGTCAGTTTTATTTGTTACAGGTCGATATATGCTGAATGTGAGTAAGAGTAAATTGGTGAAGTAGTATATAGTTCCCCTGATTTATTAGCCCACAGCATTTTATCATTCAGCGCTAGGTTCTGACTTTCAATGTTAAAATTGGCCGGTTAGACTTGTGCAGTAAGTAACAATATGATTGTACACTTTTTTGTTAGATGTTGAAATTAGAGACACTGTACATGACTCTTGTTTAAAACGATTTATGTTTAAATAACTCCCGAGTGCAATTTGAAATACTGTGTACTGTTGTTCGCTTCGCCTTCACACTGGCTTATACTGTCTACTTGCTCTATTCATAACCGTATTCTATACTTTGAATTTATTGCAGGAACCTATTATCCTCATCTGAAGACTATTCCACAACCGATACGCAGTGGTTGCCCACTGGATTCAAGACTTTCTAAAGGACAGGAGACAAAGAGTACGAGTTAACGGGGTTTTATCAACATGGGAATCGGTTAAAAGTGGCGTTCCTCAGGGTACAATTCTAGGCTCACTTCTTTTCCTGATTTATGTTAATGAGATTCTATCGGTAGTTAAGTCATCCCGCTTACTGTTTGCCGATGACATCAAGATATGGAGGGCTTTACACGATGACAGTGATCAACTTGCTTTGCAGGAAGATTTAAACTTGTTAAGTGATTGGTGTAAGCACTGGGCCTTGGAGATTAACTTAAGCAAGAGTGCAGTTATGCATGTATCTCATAGTCACGTGCACAATTACTCAATGAATGGCATTACTCTCACAGTGGTCACTGAGTACAAGGACTTGGGAGTAGTTGTGCAGCATGACTTGAAAACAGCAACAAACTGTAGAGCTGCAGCCACTAAGGGTTTTCGAATATTATGGGCCATACGCAAGGCTTTTGCGAATTTTGATGCTGAAATATTTCGTATATTATATCCGACTTATATCAGACCTCATTTGGAATATGGGATCCAGGCAGCGAGCCCGTGTTTCAAATACGAAATAGACTTATTAGAAAGGGTGCACAGAGTAGGAACTAAGCTAATAAAGGGTTCCTTAATCCTCCCATATGAGGAGAGGTTAAGTCGACTGGGTTTATTTCCACTGTCATACAGACGACTTAGGGGTGACCTAATACTAGCATACCGTATCCTAAGAAATGATTTTGGAGCTAATTTATTTAAATTATTTCTTCCTTCTAGCACCAACCAATTGCGAGGACATCACCTCAAGGTTCAAAAACCACGGTCGAATCGTCTGCATCTGCATCGTATCGGATTGTGAACCATTGGAACTCCCTACCGGAACACGTCGTATCAGCGCCATCCGTTGATTCATTCAAGGCGAGATTGGACCTCCTGTGTGCAACAAATCGAAAGGATTAACACAGGCATATAGCCTACTATCCTAAATAAATTGTAAACTGTAAACTGTTCCACCAGTAGACACGATTCCAGCAGTGAATGCTTCTGTGGATTATATTAATAACTTGTAGCCGTGGAGTTTAACTGTATATTCAAGTAACCATTTAATCGATATAACTCATTACTGTATTTCTTATGATATATTGTTACACTATCATCTCATTAACTTGGATTTTTATTCTCATAATTGATATGTTATTGAGCTCGCTAAACAGTCCCTTACAGACTGAGGGCACACGATCAAGCATCGACCTCGATTAAGCACACTGTCGTGATATCTTTGCTCGAATATATGGCTCACCTGAGCACTTCTCCTTAGTAGCCAAGTCTTTTTAATTTGTGTTCTGCCGTCAGTAATTACAGGTTAGGTAGGGTACTGAATTACTGGATGCATAGGTAAATTATGTTAAGTAAGTATTGGCCAAGTGCAGCTTCTCAGGGCAGCAGGAAAGAATAGACACCAAATTCAAATAACCTTGAACCAACCAATCAGGTCGCTCAGTATTACAAATGGATGCTGATCATAATTAATCTTCGTTGCAAGTTTCACCCAGATACAACGACTAGTCTTCATAGGCACTACCATTCATACAGATAAGTGGGAAGGTTATTTACAAATATCATCGCCAGACTATATTCATTATAAAGTCAATAATTCTTCCGAATAGCGGGACCTATAAGTGGAACCTGTACTAAGTCTATTGACGGATTCTGCACCCACCTAAAAACGTATTAGAATTGTAGCGGCAGGTAATTCCCTAGAATTACTAGCCACATCATTCATCACTGAACATCGGATGCTGATCCTCACTGTTTAAGCCAACTTGTTTAGCTGAAGGCCCAGGGTCAAGCATCCACAACATTCGGCACATCTTCGTGTTATTTCGTTCGTTTGTGCACGATCCCTAACTAGTCGAGTAATCACTCTTGCACTAAGATTTGGTCACGAAATATACTTCGTAATCTGGACGGTCAATTTTGGTGTTTTGCTTTACCTTTGGTCTGCACGGAACGAGTACTATAGGAGTTGTGGGTATTAGATCTTGTGTTAGTATACATCGTACTATCCATGAACGTCAACACCCCGAGCCTCTTGTGAACGGTGAATTATCCCCGATATTTCCTGATATGATATGTTACCAATTAGATGAATTTTTCTGTCGACATTAATTTGAAGTATCTGTAGACAGCCTTATTAGAAGCTGGGGCTGATAATTGCAGCATATTGGAGATACATACGCTGTATGATTCGTTCTTATTATATACACATCTTCTATAGTTTGGTTTGTAAGGATTGGTTATGTTTTACAAGTTGATCATGGACTGATATCAGTTAGAGAACCATTGAAAACCAGGGAGTACTGGACAGCTGCTGTTTCATCCTAGTTTAGGAATCATCGGCAGTACGCACCCACTGGGATTCGAACCCAGGACCTTCCAGTTACAAGGCAAGCTCGTAGTTAGTTAGAATTCATGAGCCATTGAATCCGGTCCCAGTGGCTGAATGGTATACGAGCTTGCCTTGTAACCGGAAGGTCCTGGGTTCGAATCCCAGTGGGTGCGTACTGCCGATGATTCCCAAACTAGGGTGAAACAGCAGCTGTCCAGTACTCCCTGTGGCTGGTTTTAAATGGTTCTCTAACTGATATCAGTCCGTGATCAACTCGTAAAATATATACACATCTTACAAATACACTTTTATTCAATAAATGCCACTTTGGACCCAGAAGAATCTAACTAGTTGTTTCAAGGTTATTTGGCCTTGTCGTTTATTCTTCACTTTCGTCCTTTTTTAGTAACATTACCAGCATCTTACAGATCAAACTGAACCAACTTGATACTAATTAAATGGGCATCCAGACCGCCCCTGAATGCTCTAGTAGTTTTAAGTCTTGTTTTAAGTGGTACGCATCCAGTAATATCGAACAACATTTCGCTCTCCTTCTTTATGCTGTGATCCCCCACAGAAACTGAGTCCGAAGTTTGGCCAATACTCACCAGATAAGGCCTCGAATTTCTTCTTATTTAGCTCCAATATTTTCACCATTGAAATGTAACGTTCATTACGGCAGATTACTAAATAACCGTATGTTTTTGATTTGTGTTTCGCTATGACTACATTCAAGTCAAACACAATATTAACTGACTAGATAATTAGGCACACTACGTCTAGTAATGCTGCTGTAGTGTAGTTAATGAATGGTACTGCCAGTATATTGCGATTGGTGAGCTCGAATCTCACTATCTGCATTATCTTTCGCCTAATTTATCCACCTTCTAATTTTTTTCACCGGTTCTATTGTTGTTCATTTTTACATAGCAGGTAACTTCAATTTTAGCATTTATGTTACTTTACCATTGTGATATATTATTATCCTCGCCAGTAACGACTCTCCTACTCAAATAGCAGTTACACTGCAGCTCTCCTTCTCCTGGGCATGCTGACCATCTTCATGGTCCTCCCATATTGAAGGCCATTTTGTACCGTGGCGTATTCACTCACGAGAAACTAAAGCTAACTTAGTGTGAGTCTTCCTTAGGACATCATGGATGGTGTTTCGGATATGCTGGACGATCCTTCCTCTAACCTTTATGATCATTTAAAGGCGACTGTAATTAGGGAAGCTGTGCTTACCAACCAACATAATGTGCGAGAACACTTCACAGACGTTCAACTCGGAGACCCACAAAAAGCCCACAAAAACGCTTCTTCATTTGAAAAAGCTCGCTGATGATTTTAAAATCGATTTAATCTTCCTGAAGAGACTGTGGATGCAAAAGCTGCTTCAGACTGTGAAAGAAGTTCTTGCTTTTTTCACAATTTGGTATCGATGGAGTTAGCAGAGGCAGCTAAAGGCTGTCGAGCCTTTTAGGCCACTCATGGGATATTTCTACCACGCTATCTACGAGCACTTATTATCAGGAAGACCTCCATTCAACCAAAGAGTCGTACAGTTTTTACATCAGAAAAATGTATAAGGACTTGTGCAATCTCAGGGAGGAAATTATCATCAGAACTCATTCATGGAGTCGATCACCTTGCACACTCACAAAGTTTTCCTCACATTCCTGTAAAGTATGATCAAAATCAAAAAGGTGCACCCATGAATTTGCTAGTGTCATAGACGTCATGGTGGCAATGCAAAAAGATGTGCCCTTCCTTGTACCCTTGACAGTGGCCAGCTGGGAACCTGTGAGCCGGTACGTGATAGGGATTGAGGTTGCTGGAGAATCAGTACCTTGTCGCTTCTTCGATATCGCATAATAAAACTCTGAGACACGCTTCCTAGTTGATAGGGAGGCAGAAGTTAACGTATTTCCACCTGCAACAGAAGGTTATCTGCAGCCAAAATCTCTATAAGCACGCTTCGTCAATGGTTCGCCCATAACACCTTATGAAAGAAGGTTCCTAGACGTTAACATAGGACTATACAGTTCATTCTGCTGCGTTTCCATTCAGGCTGATGTAACTACCGGCGTTATTGATAAGAATCTCTTGTAGCACTATCAGCTGCTGGTAGATACTGCCGAGCACAAGTTGAGTGATATCATTCATTACATCATAATGATTGGTCCGCCCGCTTTCGCTAAACCCCGGTGGTTATTACCAGAGGAGTGCCAGGTCGTTAAGACTGAGACTGAATGCACAGTAGGAAGGGAGATAATCATACTGCCAAATAGTCCGTAGTCTTCATCTCCACAAGTGGTGCATAAGAACAGGGATTCACGAAAACTCATTGCCCAAGCTGTTTCAGATGTCTGGATGGCCAAGAGGTTTGATCATGACTTTGCCAATTTCTACACCTTCTAGAGTCACGGCTGCATAGAAATGAAGCGTCACAAAATCCGACGAAAAATGTGTCCCCTAATCCTTAGTTCGTGGTGAGGCGGCCCTTAGGCCTAAGTGCTCGTTCACTGGGTCTCGTGTTCAAACCCCAGTACACCTACTTCAGGTTAGGCAACTTTGTGTTATTATCGAGGTTTCTCAGTAAGTGTTGCTAATAGCTGAGTACTGGCTATGTATTCTAACTAAGTTGCAGGTAGTGTTCTACCTGGTGGCAGGCACAGAATAGAGAGTAGGTAGAGGGAGGGATTACCCCCCTGCATCGTAAAAACTACACTGTCGATACGGAAACCTCAAAGTTTAGAGGAAATAAACTTATTTTTCGCCAGAATTGAGAAGACTCGTAGTTTCGGAATGGACAGTGCCTGTATATTAAAAACTTCAGGAAGTCACTTAGCCAATGCGTATTCTTTCGGTAAAACCTTAAGTGACAGTGGGAATATAGACTGTCCGCAATATATATATTACTAGCAGAGCTACGTAGGTTGCAGAGGGAATGAGAAAATATGACATAGAAGTGCCCTTCAGGTGACAACCACGAGCACACTAAGGCAACTGTCTATCATAGTCTCACCAACAGCATCCAAAGCTCTCATGCAACGACAAACAATCTCCTTCAGGACAGTGAGCGCAAGATTTAACTGAAAAGTTAAGAAAAATCTAAACATAAGATAGCATCCACCTGCAAAAGATGTGGGCTAAGAGAAGGGGGATGACTTCTACCGACAACTGTGAGCAGCAGTGGATACAACCCAAAATGGCAATGCCAAAATTCCGGAGGGTGAAATGAATGTCAAATGGGTACATGCGGCGCAGGGAGACAACCCATCATGGTTCAAAGTGTTTGGTAAAGTGACTGGGAGCTCTTCTCAAACTTTTGTGCCTTTAGTGTTTGGGTGATCAGAGGTAGCGTCCAATAGAAAGAGGGTATCCGTTTGTCGACATGGGTTTCACCTTGTGGATACTCTAAAATTTAATCTTACTTCGTTCCAGTTCTAAGAAAGTGGAGATGCAAGTTACTGAACACAAGATTTAAAAGAGGGACATTATCTGGAGCGTGGAATCTACAATGTCGACTTTAAACTCTTTGGAGAAGCTTGAGGCCGCAAACCAAGCTCAACGCTGGAAAAAGCAGGGACGGAGCTATAAGGAATTTCCTCACTGCATTCATCAGGAAACTTTCGGTAGCACCTACATATATCAGTGAGGAAGCTTGCATGGAAGAACACTGGAGAAATTTGAGGGATATTTTGGGCAAGAAGAAAAGGAAAGATAATCGATGGATATTTGGGAACTGATGGAGTAGAGGAGGTTGGTGAATTAGCAGATGAACTAGTGCGTAAATGAATAATGAAAGTAGAGGCTGAGTGTGACTTACAGGACTGTGAAAAAAGAGTGGGAAAGAGTGCTGGAAAATATAAAAGACGGTTTTACGGCATACAAGTGACTGAATCAGAATAGGCTGAAGGTCGGAGAGACCTCAGCAGAATATTTCAGAAAACCAGGTCAAAATTCTGAAAGAAATTAACACTGACAAAGCCAGTGAAAGGTAGCTCTGGAAACACAATTATCAAAGAGGGTGGGGAGAGGAAATTCTAGCCGGATCATTTTAAAGGACTCTTGGATAACCTATCGCCCACAACCTGTCCAGAAATGCCACCGGCAGATAAAAACACAAAGATACTAAAGGCCTGAAAAGCATCATGACCAAAGGGAGATCTAGTATTGTTCCAAAATGGCAGTGTGAGCGCTAAGAAGTCAGAAGTTTTACAGAGTCCCAAAATAACAATTTGGAATATTGCAAAACACAAGAACATCTGCCAATAAATTAGTGTTGTTTCAGGTTACTGACATGGTGAAACAAGAGCATTCTGAGGTTCACCCTTATCTTATTTCTTAAGCATTCTCTTATTTTCTGTAGGGCCTGTTTACAATACTACCGCTCCACCACTCACTAAGGAGGTGGAAACGATAGAAAAGACTGACTTCGATCACAGTAGTCTCACACTCTTAGCGTAACACACGCTGTAGCTGAAATTTGAACAACTGCCTCCGAGATTACAAGTGACCAAAATTATCCAAACAAAGATATTCTTCCATGAAGTCATTACGATCTTCCCCCTGGCAACCCACAGAAGACCTCGCACTCCAGAGTGAAGACTCTGGTGCAATTCCGCTTCTTTTCACTTCGAGTTTTCCACCCCCTGAATTCTCTACCAATGGCTTTGGCTACTGCATATTTGGCTGAAAGCTTTAAGCGGAGGCTGCATAATCATGCGTTAACACAAATTCGGAAACAAAATTGACTAGCCGCTTTGAACTCACATGGCTAACTGTGTTAATGTGTGCCCAATCTCGATTATCTATTGATGCCTCTTTTATCGGCTACACTAGACGGCTAACGTGTTGGAGGGTTAACCTGATCCTCAGAAGTAGTAGGGCCTTAACACACCATATACAGCAAATCACGCATTACCAATCTCCACACCGTCCCTAATGTAACCATTCAGCTGAAGTAAAGAGACGAATTACGTGGAATTTTACCAAAGGTCAGGTAACCTTGCTGTCTGACAAATAAGCGAACCCAAAGAAACCAGTGTGTTTCACACACGCTTGTAAAAAGGATACTGTATATTTTAACATCCTGCACTACTATCCCAAGGTCTGCTAATAAAACAAGTGAAGTGTGTTGGAGAAAATCACACAGATCACTGAAAATTAGAAGCTATTGTATCACCACTAGGAAGTGAGCCCAAACAATTGGGTGTGCTTCAAAAAGATGCATTGGGTAATGTACCCAAACTTACAGGCGTCATTGACATAGTGGCAGAATGCTCGCCAACCACGCATGTGATCCGGGGTTCAATTTCCGGCAGACGCACTCCCCAAAGTCGCTAGGCCAATAATGAGACTGGTTAAGAAAAGAAGGTTGGGGGCATGAGGCTGGCTAGGAACCCCATCCCTTAAGAATAAACACCACTGCTACCGAAACTTTAAGCCTCTAGCTTGAAGCCCTACACTCAACTGGGAACGTTAAGGAATAAGAAAAGCCAAAACTTAGAATAGCAAACGCTTTTTTCTGTAGTGGGAAAATTCTGAAAGGAATTGATATTCTACACGAAATATCTCTGTACTGTTCTTCTGCGATGTCCTCACTAGCTTGGCGCTTTATCGTATTTTTGTCATCATTACTTCGGCCCTGAGCCAGCTCTAACTACCAACATTTCAGCACACGACACATTAATTCAGCGTCTAGTGAAGTTTTTAAGAACAGCCCGCATCACCCCAGTAAATACGGGATATTTTAAGCACAAAAATATCCCTTCAGCATTAGATAGCATTACCAACGCATAGTTCAGAATTAACCTAACATCATACTGAAATTATCACACGTGCCCAAGGTCACTGTAAGAGTTAGGCTCCTGAAGGTCGTTGGCCATGTTGGATTGCCGTTCCCTAACCGTTCGTTTACACATTGTCTTTTACGTTTGTTCTGCAATTATTCACAATTTATCTTGACGGACATTGTTCACAAATGTTGCGTTTCACCTCATTGCTGTCTGTTGCTGTCAAAATTAGTTATTTCGTTTCTTTCGGAAGTTTTATCACCAGGTCAGCTCATTCATTTCATTATAATTGTTTCATGCTTTGCATTCATGCATGGTTTTAGTGTTTTACTTGTTTTCAGCTGTTTATGAAGTAGCACTGTGTAGAAATTTTAGAATTCATGCACATGAACATGTTTGGGTGACAGAAGCTGTTGTTTCCAGTTCATTTGTCGGTTTCCGTCGTTGTTGCTGGCTCGGTTGGTTACTTAATATGTAGGAATCTGGAAAAATTAATGTTTTTCACGTTCTTGTTTGCAGCATGCAGCAATCTACGAGTCGATCTGGTGAAGAGAGCATGATAAGAATTGATAGCAACAAGGTCATCGAAGAACATATCAAACCTGGAGAATTTAGAACCTAGGTTGGATCTGAAAGGCTTTTGAAGCTTTTCGAGAAGGTGAGTGTTCCATCAATGTGTCTATTACCACTTAAAAACCCAGATATATTGTGAGGGAATCTAGGTGAAACAAGGATGAGCCACATGTGAAGTATGAATATGTGGTGCTTGTATGTACTTTTGGAGACAAAAAGATGTCGAAAGGTAATCAGAAACCTCTAAAGGGTAAGTGTTATATATGGTTGTTAGTGCCTTATGTACTACATCCAAATACATGAACTAGAACCGTCTGCAGTAAATCCAGTGTTATCAGCCATTCAATATGTTTCAAAAAGATTGGAAAAGCGGAATGAATACGATTATCTGGTAAGTGTACGAATGGTCCCAAATAAAGGTAAGACTATAATTAGCAAGCATTATGATTCGGATTGTGGTCTATAATCGGTGGTTTTTTCGAAGTTACAACAAGCTGAGAAGCTTGATGTGCTGCTATATTTGACTGAACTAGAGTACACGTATCTTCTAGTATTTCTTCGCGTTTATAATTGTGACCTAATGTTGCGATTACTCGACATCCGCAACGTAATTCAAAAGGCACTTGCGAAGGAATACGATAGTGTATTATTGCAGCAATCAACAATTCAAAAATCGAGCGGGTACAAAAAGTATCAATTGTTAACATGCAAGATTTAGAGTAATAAACAAAGCAAAGTACAATTACATAGTGAAAGTATACTGCGATGATGAGTAATAAAACGGGTCACTACAATAGCCCCTCCGTAGAATGCAGGTAAATGAAGTTTACCTGTATTCGGAATGATATTGTAAATTACAATTACAGAAGAAATATATACGAGTTTCTGGTATGAAAACGGAATTGAGGATTTTAAGTTTTTGAGGTTTGATAATATAACTGTATATATGCGAAAATGTTAACAACTTCGAAACGAACCAAAATGTTTAGAAAGTTGTGCAAAATGCAATAATAAAACCAGAAAAATTATTATTAGAATAATAATGGGGTTGTTATTGTAAGGAGTTACAGAATAGATTTATATCTTACATGCAGTTAATAGTACCGTAATAAGGTAGTATGGAAATGAATTGGTTAAACATTCAGTTACCTCTATTTCCATGAAAGTTGGTTGTACAAGTGGAGTTGTACCGGAAGAGATGGCTGTGCCAGAGAAGAGTGCAGCAGTAGCTGCTGCTGCTGATACGGTTGAAAGTGAACGTCTGTCAGTATGTTGTTGTTGTTGCTGGGGTGTTGTTACTCGGCGTTGAGGAGTAACTTGAACTGATGTTTGCTGAGGTTGGAGAGTAGAAGTTGGTTGATTGATAGCCATTCCAACCGGAGCAGTTGGCATAAACTGTGGTAAACTAGTGATTTGAATCAACTGACCGTTAGGACCAACAGCCATGACTTTTAATGGAGCTCCTGGTGCCAGAGTGATGAACTGGGGAGTAGCATAGGAGCATGAAGCTACAGTACCCGGTTGACCACTGATAGAGACGTCAGTTGCCATCATTGTTGCTTGTTGCTGATGTTGTTGGATATAAGCTTGCTGTTGAGCTGGTTGTAACTGATGAGCTTGTGCTTGAATCTGTTGCTGTTGTTGAGGTGATTGGGTAAACTGTTGTAATTGAACAGCTGTAGGACCGGCTTGAGTAAATGGAGTTGCAGACCACTGTAAGAGTGTTTGAACACCTGTAGACAATGCTGAAGCTTGAGGACAGAGAACTGGAATTGAGGTGTTGCATAACAGCCATCTGCTACAGCTGCTTGAATATCAGGGTGAACTGGGATAGCAGTCGCTGTGCCGCCAGGTCCGGAAGTACTTTTAGCAGAAACATCAGTAATTATACATCCAAATGTTATGAAGTTATAAAAGTTAATGCGATGGCAAAGATGATTTATTCCACTGTGTATAATTCGAAATGATGTAGTCCATCAATCAGCTATGTCGGGCTCACCGGTTGATGTGCTGCTATATTTGACTGAACTAGAGTACACGTATCTTCTAGTATTTCTTCGCGTTTATAATTGTGAACTAATGTTGCGATTACTCGACATCCGCAACGTAATTCAAAAGGCACTTGCGAAGGAATACGATAGTGTATTATTGCAGCAATCAACAATTCAAAAATCGAGCGGGTACAAAAAGTATCAATTGTTAACATGCAAGATTTAGAGTGATAAACAAAGCAAAGTACAATTACACAATGAAAGTATAGTACTATGATGAGTAATACATGGGTCACTACAAGCTGATTATTATTCGAGTTGAAAACATTAGCTAAATACAAACTGCTTGTTTCAGTTCAAATAATCGGATTCTTAATTATCGGATGTTTGCAATTTCTCGATGGGTATAATTACGGGATGTCCATGATTTTTAAGAAAACTTTAAATAAATTTTCCCTGAACCAGTTGTTTTCTTTTTCTTGGCGGAACATTTGTTGACACGATTAGACGAATAGATTGCAAAGTGGGGAGTTCTGTGACCGAGAACCGTAGTCGCTGTGCTTTGGATTAATATTGCGCGTCTAAATTTTATAACTCTATGGATATAGCCTTTTCCTTATGGTGCATTATGACATATAGATACCATAAGCACACTGTCTTCGGGAGACTTATGCTTACTATGTAAGTGAGTCACTTGAGGTGGCAGGATAAATACCTGTAAACGCTTTCGTGGAGATTAGGATATATTTACTCTTTTCAACTAGGAGGCGATTTTTTAACCACGAAAGTTCTCAGGATGTTTCTTAGCTTATCGCCAAGTAAACAGCATATTTGATGATGTCACTGCATATTAACAGATTGGTGAATTAGCTATCAATGTTAAGTTACTACATTTACTTGCAAAACAGACGTCGCATTTAGCAGTATACAGACTTACAACTGGCTAGATAAGGTGACTTTAGCTCATCGAACAGCACAGAATTTAATACAACTTGCTAAATCCTACCTAGTTTTTATAATGTGCTATTGTATAGAAACATACGCGAAATTTTACGAATGACTAAAGTAACAGTCTCAATGCTATAGTAAATCTCCATCATACTAACTAAGCTTAACATGCATTAATCCGAATTCACATATTACGAAAGCCCATAGTATAGCGACACATTGAATAAGTCCAGAAGAAGTAGAAATTAAGAGTATAGTAAGCATTTCATTAATTTACAAAAGAAAATTCAGATGAAGGGTACTAGAGTCAGTTTGACCGATTGACAAAATTAAGCACACGTAAAGACTAGCACAACATGAATTTATGGAAGATAATTTTACATACTGGTATACGAAGTGGTTACATTGATTCTGTTAATACTCAGTAAAATTCTCACGTGAATAAAATTATTTGTAGTCTACGGTTGATTTTTATATTGACGCCGTATGCATCAGTAGACCCCATATGCTTCCCAGTACTAGAGGATTATGCGCCAATTTTAAGACAATATCTGTAACATCCACACTGTTGAGGCGTCATTCGCTCATCAAGGTTACCTGCAGATCAACTTCACAGTAAATACGTTTACATTAAAGGAAGAATTGCAAATGTGTAACTTAGAAATTAATTCACGATCTCAGCAAAGCCTAGTCAACATGGTTTTGTAAATCCTACAGAGATTACATTCTCAGACTTAGGAGACTATAGCCATCAAATATAAGTTGAACATACCTCGACTCTAAACAGCTATGCACATTGTTAACAGCATAGAGAAACACTTAAAATATTGTAAGATACACAGACTTTTTGTGTTGATGAGGATAGCAGTGTCATATAATTCAACCTAGACATTTAGTCGTTATACTGCATCTGTACTGCTTCATGAAAATGGAAACTTCGGGAGAAATTTATTTCCGCTGTTGGTGATCAAAAATCTTGCAGCATTGAGTATACAGTGTCGGTGGAAATGGTATAACAGATTGTAGATTGATAATAATAGAACTGACTAGATTCAGTTTTAATAATCAACACAATCCATGTACATAATAATACACACACTGAATTAATGCATTAAGTGAAACAACGGGGAAAATTAAACGAGTTTTGCTTTCTCCAGTGCACTGCACTTGCAGTCGCTGAGCAGACAATGGAACAATATTAATAAAGTAGAGATTTGTTTACATTGAATCCACATAATCCATACTGCACTGCGGCAATCAGTGTAAATATATATTAAACCCACTTAGAGATAACATTTACCTCGCCAAGACAGAAATAATGCTGGTGAAGAGGATAGGTTGGGCATGAGGCTAGCAACCCCATCCTGTAAAATAAACATATCTGCATGATAACTTCTCCCACAGAAGCTTCGGTCATCATTTATAGGTGATTCCCGTGTACTGATAGCATTATTTTGTCAAATAGCACTGTTCTTCACACGAAAATGGCCACATCGATATCCTGAGACGTGAAGTCTTCTTTGAGTGATACTTCGCCGAAAGCTGCAGCTTCTACATGAAGTAAGGAATTTGTGTGGATGACATTACCCTCCAACTATCCCATTTGCTCATCATAGCGACATATTGAAAAGTCCACCTCAAACACTTATCATTGCAACCAATAAGCTAAGAGTGTGTCGCAGTCCGATCACATGATGCAGACACCAACATGACTTGTCAAACAACGAGAATTCCTATAAATCCAGAAAACATATAACACATTTTTATGAAAACCTACTGACATAAAAAATTTACCAGGCGAAATTCCAACCAACATGCTGGATAAGTCCAGCCGGTAGACGTTAAATGCCATGTTCTAGTAGCGCTGTTAAAATTTTCCTTGGAAATTTTTTTTTGTCAATAATTTTCAATGAAATTGCGTTATATGTTATCTGGATTGATGAGAATTCCCATTTTCTGGCCTGTTATTCTGGTGTCCGCGTCATGTAATCTGACTGCGACACCCCCTAGCATATTGGTTGCAACGATCAGTGTTTCAGGCGAACTGCAGCAAAATATCGCTATAGTGAGAAAGATAGGATAGTTGAAGGGTAATTTCATCTACACAAATAGTCCACTTTAGTTAGATGCTGCACCTTTCCTCATGGTATCATTCAATGGAGACTTTACGTCTTAGGATATTAATTCAGCCTATTTTCGTGTGAAGAACAGTCCTTTTTGAAAAAAGGTTTCTATCAGTACTTCGAAATCACCTGTAAATGCTAACAGAACCTTCTGTGGGAATAGAAGTAATCATGTGGATTTGTCTCACCATATGTATCTTTGGACAGGAATTATCGTAAGTTGAGAGGTTATTTCTAAGTGGATTTCATGTATATTTGCACTGTTTGGTGTAGCGTAATAGGAGTTATATGGACTCAATGCATAAAAAATCTCAACTATATTAATATTGTGCCATTGCTTAGATGACTGCTTGGCTAGCAAACGTAGGTGGTTATCATGATTATTGCAAGTGCAGTGCCGTGGAAAAGGCAATCACTCGTTTAAATTTCCTTACTGTGCCACTTAGTGCATTAATTCAGTTTATAGTATTATTATACACATGGATTGTGTCGATTATGAGAACTGAATCTAGTCAGCTCTATTACTATCAATCTACTGTCTGTTATACCATTCTCACTGGCACTGTAAACTTAATGCTGCACTGTTTTTGATCACCAATAGTGGTGATGAATTTTTCCTGAATTTTCCGTTGACATGACAGACGCCGCATCACGAGTGAAAGTTTAGGTTGCATGTCTAGGTTGCATTGTGTCATTGTTATCCTCATCAACACAACAGGTCTGCGTATCTTACAATATTTTAAGTGTTTCTGTATGCTGCTAACACTGTGCATAGTTGCTTAGAGTTGAAGCATGTTCAGCTTATATTTGATGGCTATAGATTCCTAAATATGAGAATGTAATTTCTGTAGGATTCATAAAACTATGCTCATTAGACATTACTGAGATTATGGATCAATTTCTAAGTTACACATTTGCAATACTTCATTTAATGTAAACGTATTCAGTGTGAAGTTGATCTGCAACTAAGGTTAATGAGAGTATGACGCCTCAACAGTATGGAAGCTTCAAAGATTGTCTTGATATTTGCGTGTAATCCTTTAATACTGGAAAACACTTGAGGTCTATTGATGCTTATAGTGCCAATATAAAAACCAGCTGAAAACTACATATACATTTATTTGCATGAGATAATACTTAGTATTAACAGAATCAGTGTATTCATAGTGTGTGCTAATATGTAGAATTATCTTTCATAAATTCATGTTATGCTAGTCCTTACATGTGCTTTATTTTTTTCAGGTATACGGAAGTTGTCGAATATGAAACCAGCGGAAATATCATCCGGACAAACTAACGTCAATACTCTTCATCGGGATTTTCTTTTGTAAATTAATGAAATGTTTAATATACTCTTCAATTCTACTTCCTCTGGACTTTTTCAGTGCGTCGCTATACTATGTGCTTTTGTAATAGGTGAATTCGGATCAATGCATGTTAAGCTTAGTTAGAGGGATGGAGATTTACTATAGTATTATGAGACTGTTACTTTAGCCCTTCGTAAGATTTCGTGTCTGTTTCTATACAGTAGCACATTGTAAAAACTAAGTAAGATTTAGCAATTTAAATAATAATTCTGTACTGTTCGATATGCTAAAATCGCCTTATCTAGCCAGTTGCAATTCTGTACACTGTTAAACGCCAAGTATGAAGTACAAGTAAATTTAATGACTTAGGCTTGACAGCTACTTCACTAATCTGTTAATATGCAGTGACATCATCAAATAGACTGTTCACTTGACAGTGAGCAAAGAAACAATTTTCATCTATTTCTAATATGCCGTTGAATCATCTGATATCCATCATTTCTATAATCAACAACTGCGGTGTTTGCATATCTACTTTATGAATATTAAATAACTTACGCCTTTATGCATCTGATTACCTCCAGTATTACAACAGTATATCCTATTCATTTGATGTGTGTACGGTAAACAAGGCATTCATACATTCTCCTACAAATGCCAAGGTTTCTGGTGTCACAAGTGTTAATGAGAGTTGCTTCCTTGGTTTCAATACAAACCTTTTTTCATCTAGTAAATAAACAATCTCCTCTATCCATCTTTATATACCTTCAAGTTTTACTTTTATTATTTCTATTATATTTATGGTCCTGTTGATTCTTTGTTTTCACTTTCATAACTGCAAACACTAACTTATCTCTATGACTGCTGTAATCTTTGTTTTTTCCCTCAACATATCATGTAAAGAGAACATCATATTCAATATTTTTAATCATGCAAGGATTTGTATACCGCATCGACAATACTGTGTGAAACTAGCCCACGGCAATTTCCACTTGTATTTTTATCATTACCTTAGCTGCTATCATTATTATTATTTCCATTTTATACGCTGCATGTTTTTCATTTTTTTATATTAACCCTCTTGTAAATGTAGAAAAAATTTCTGCGTGATTACTTTTATTTATAATTTGAGGAAATTAGATGCAAAATTGTGATTAATGCTGAAAATTCCATTCTGTATCACAAGTATTGTTTTTGGAATAAAGTAAATCATTATTATTATTAAATGACGTTCTAAAATATCTCCAGTCGTTGAACCCTTCTTGTAGTTCCAGATTGTTTGCCTAGCCTTATTCTTAAAAAATGTACAGATATCCTCTCACATATTTAATGAATCTTTTTCCAGAAATGTCGTGCCAGCCGTTTGGAAGGACTTTGAAATTGTACCTGTACCTAAGTCGTCTAATGGAACATGTTTTAAATTTAGACCTATTGCTATTACCTCCCCTTTTGTAAAAGCTATGGAAAAGTTACTCTTACTTAATCTTCAACCTTCACTTAAAGCCTTTAACGATCTCAAATGATTCGCCTATAAACACAGTAGAAGTACTTTAGATGCAGCTGCAGTCTTGCATCACAACATTTTCGCCATTATAGTCGTCCAGTACCAATTGTATTTTTGTTTGACGAACTCAATGTACATACGCATACGAAATGAAATATGTCAAGTGCGCGGACTAACTATTTCAGTGTCTTTTAATTCGCATCTACACTGTACTAAGATGAACAGCTCTCTATTAGTAGTCAGAAAATGCTTTTAAACTAAATCCTTCCAAATGTCAGACTGTCAATTTCAGTTTCCCATGTAAGAGAAAGTCAGTTGAAGCTGTTAATTCCTATGACCGTTGCAAAATTTATGACAGGGATATAGAGCTCAAGTCTGACTTTAAGTATCTCGGACTAATTCATCAAACAGCGTATTAGCCTTAAATGTATATCACACGCATGCATGAGCTAGGTATGCAAACCAAGGTAAACGCTGATATAAGTATAAAACTTGGGCACTGTGGTAGAGTATAACTCCATTATGGATAAGATTTTATTTTGATAAATCAGACAGTGTTGTACAGTTATATTAACTGATGACGTTTCGAGCACAAACGCTAGCACGGTACACTCATTATTTAAAAAACTAACTCATATGTGAGAACTACGACTCGACCGGCTTTACAACGTTTAATATATTTAGACACAATAGACATACACTGCTTACTTCTATGACGCATTACCTAAAGCTACCCCCTTGCTACTACCTAAGTGAGCAACTCAACGTTATCTTTGAATTACAAAGTAAAAGCGGACATCCTGAGAGCTTTCTGGGTAAAAAGATCGTCTCCTAGTCGAGAAAATAAACATATCCTAATCTCTTCACAAAAGCGTTTAGAGGTATTTATCCTATCGCCTCAAATGACTCACTATTTGCTGTCATTTAAAAAGTGAAAATAAATTTATCGAAGGCAGTGTGCTTATGGTTTCTAGATATCATAATGCACCATGAGGAAAAAGCTTTATTCATAGGGTTATAGCAATCAGATGCGCGATATAAATCCGAAACTCAACGACTACGATTCTCAATCACAAAACATTCTACTTTGCTACCTAATCGTCTCAATAGATGCTTCGCCAAGAAAAAGAAGACCACTGGCTCAAGGAAAATTTATTTAAAGTTTCCTTATAAATCATGGGCAACCGTGTTTATAACCACGGAGAAATCACAAGCATCCGAAAAATAGGAATTTCATTATTTGAACTGAAACAAGCAATTTGTAACCAGCCATTTTTTTCACCCCGATTAATAATCAGCTTCTCAGACGGTTGTAAATTCGGAAAAACCACCGACTGTAGACCGAAATCCGAAACGTTATTCTTGCTAGTTAAATTCTTACCGAACACTCACCAGATCATCGTACGTTATCCGCTTTTCAAATGCTCTTGAAACAAATAAAATGGTTGTTAACACCGCGTTTACTACAGGCAGTCCTAGTTCGTGCGTTTGCATCTAGTACACTAGGCATTAACAATCATTTAGGGATTTCCTATTGCTTCCTAATTTTGCTTCCAAAAGTACATACAAACACCACACATTCATGCTTCACATTTGGCTCATCCTTGCTTGATTTTGATTCTCTCACAATATACCTGATTATTTAGCTGACAACAGACACCTTGTCGAAAAGCTCCAAAACTTCAAACCAGGTTCTAAATTCTCTGGGTTTAATTAGTTCTTCGAAAACTTTGCTAATATCAACCCTGATGGTGCTCTGTTCACCAGATTCATTCGTAGATTGTTGCATGCTGTAAACATGAACGTGAGAGACATTTTTTCCAGATTCCTACATATTAAGTAACCATTTCAGCCAGCAGCAATAACGGCAACCAAAAACGAACTGGAAACAATGGCTTCTGCTTCCCAAACATGTTCATGTGCATAATTTCCAAAACTTCTACACAGTACTAATTCATTAATAGCTGAAAAACAATTAAAACACTGAAACCATGCATGAATGCAACGTATGAAACTATTACAATGAAACGAATGCACTGACCTGGTGGTAAAATCTTTCGAAACAAACGAAATAACTAATTTTAACAGAAACGGAAACAATAATGAAGTGAAACGCAACATTTGTAAACAATGTGCATCAAGATACGTGGTGAATAAGTGCTGGATGAACGGAAAAATCGATGTGTAAACGAACATCTACAGAACTGCAATCCAACATGGCCGACTAACATGGATGAAAATGACCTTTGAGCGTCTCACTCCATCAATGACCTTGTACATGTCGTTTAATTTCTGCCGTCCAGCCTAGTATCATTGTGAGCTTGGCAGATTGGACAAATGTTGAGGCGGGACTTTTGTACTGTGCGTTACGGTAACACTCGCTGATCAGTTTTGGTTTGGTTCCTTGGTTTTTTCGTTTCTGTAGTTTCTAATTAATAGCTGTTTTCATTATTTTACTGTTTTTTGGTGTGTCTGTAACTATCTAACCTTCTGCAAATAGCTTTTTAAGCACAGTTATGCACATTATCATTCACTATGAACTTAACTTTTCGATGTCCATTATAGTGCGCTCCATCTGAATCGCCTCAAAGTATTATGCATTTTACACCGCTTACCCAAGTTTTGCGTTCATAGGACAATATTGTCAACCTCAATTAGATTCCCTATAAACTAGTTAAAAGCAGTAGGTCAAACCTGCAGCTTTTGGAGTTGAAGTTACATAACTTAGAGTATGAATATCGATTTCATAATCTATTTTAGGGAATATAGTTCGAGAAATGCTTTCTTTTACCTGCTCATGAAGTTCAGAACTTGGGTGATGACACTTTCTCAATCTAGTTAGTCATTTAATAATTGTAAACAAAACATATCATAAGCTGAAACCATTCGAGAGATTAATTCTTTTTGTGCAGCCTAGTACTGATTGGTAGTCAAGTGTTAAAGTTCGCAGAGTCATCAAGAAAATGTGTTGATACCTAGAGTCTGCAGCTATTAGTATGGGTTGTGTAGTTAATTATTGTCTCTGAAATCACGGTTTACAGGGTAAATATCACGAATTTATATAGGTTTTGGCTAATGTGGCTGAAAACTGCTGGTATTGAAGTTAACTGATTGGTAAATTGATATTAGTTTATCATATTTTGAAATAACATTTCTGGTATTCTTTTCGTCATATGACTTGTTGTGTCGGCTAGTATCTTTCGACGTCTTACTTTTCATTATGATGGGAAATATGCGGACTTATATATTTATACGTACTGATTGCATTCTCAAATGTTATTGATTTAGGCCTTCAGCTTGTTGATCCTCTTAGTAAGACGTGTTTCGTTGAGAGAAAAACGTTACCTACCTCACCAGTTAGAGATAGTGTCATCCAGTTGTTCAGTGTAATTAAGTTTTATGTAGAACTAAGTCAAGAATATATTTGTTAGTAACTACAGCATAATCGTTAACATAATTTAATTCAGGTAAACATAATGACGTAGCAAATCGGTAAAAAGTTGTGGTGCTACTGATTCTTAATGTGGACTAAAATGACCTACATTCCCCGTGACTTCGGAAAATTTGTTTTGTAAATAGCTTCCCACTTCATGAATCCCAGATAAATACGATATTTGTATCATGTTATGAATTCATAGCCCTAGAATGTTTTATTCTGAGAAGTACATATTTTTTATTTCATTGTAATATATTTATATATCTCCTTCCCAGTCTATCCCTTTACACGGAATTCTGCTTCTATTTATTTTAGTTCTATTGTCCGTGACAGTTAATCTCACCTAAACTTCAAAATGTCAGAAGCCCTACCTGGTATTGAAGATTTAACCAAGTTAAAGGTATAAGTAATGTGTATTTATTCCGTCTCCTGAAAGTTAAGTGATCTAAAGAAAATATGTAAAGAAAATAAACTGCCATCTACTGGTACAAAAACTGAACTGATCTCTCGCATTAGTGAGGTGCAAGGTAAGTCCATCACCCTTTTTCAAGAACACTTTTTATGTTAATGATAGAAAAATTTCCTAATGAATGTTGTATACATCTGTAAATGATCGTAGGAATAGTATCAGGCAGCATAAATGCCCTATTGTATAATGACAGACTGTTTGTTCTGTTGATATATTAAATTATATTCCAGCCCAATTACTCACTTAATCAGTACCCTATCTAATGTGCAATTGCTGTTAACAAAATACAGATCAAAAAGAGTCAGTTATTTAGAAATATGCTCTGATTATTATTATTTAAACGCAGAAAAACTTGGTACAATATGGCACCAAGAAAGATGCGCCACACAATATTGTGTGAGGGCTGAGATACTGCCCGGGCGCCCAGACCGAAGCAGGTGGTTTTCCTAAGGGACCACCCCCCGAGCCTTTGACTTGGAGTCTAATCCGCAAGGCAGCGGAGCATTGTCAGGAGCTGCGTTCCCATGGTTGCCGGTGACCCATATGGGTTCATACGCCATATGATCCGATTGAATTCTGGAGCCCATGTACCCCATGGTAACTGCTTTTAGTCTAACCGCTATCCAAACAACCTTCCTGACTGGTAGGACCTGCAGGGACATGAGTCCCAGCCAGTTTAGCTTGTTGGGTCACTGTGGCATTCAAGCCCGACCACTACGGCAAGGTAGCAGTTATCGGTCTGCTCTGATGAGCAATGTATTTAAGTAGAATGAAATGTTAAGGTTATTTGGGGGAAAGATTTTGGGAATTAACTGGCCATTATGGTTGAACTACTAATTCTGAGGATGTGCTCATTATCGGCACAAAAGAGAAATGTCCAAGCCTGGTTGAATACGTGTCTTTTTAAACAAAACTTAAAACACCTAAAGCATCCGAAGGCGAGCTGGACATTTATTCCGTAATTATTAAGTTAATTCAGTTTTTAATGTATTTATTTTAATCCAGCCAACATTGGAGTTAGACAGGGTTGCCCAACGTCTCCATTTCTCCTTAACTTTGCCATCAGTTACATGCTGGAGTCAGCTCTGAAGGATGTGCGTGGTGGTAGTGTAGGTCTGCTTCCTGGAGAAAGACTCTTTTACTTCGAATATGTAGACGATATCGTCTTACTGTGCGATAGCATGCAGGCTGCCCAAATAGCATTTAATCAGTTGGTAATCAGTGTCTGTAAATATGGTATACGTTTTGCGCCGTTTAAGTGTAAAGTACTGTTACAACATTGGCATGAGCCTGTAGTTGCACTCACTCTTCCAGGTGAACCACTTGAAGTTTTCGATAAGTTTGTGTATCTGAGTAGTTGTGTGAGTGCTGGCAGAGGTGTGATGGACGAGATTACCAACCGTATCATGAAAGCTAGGGTGGCATACGTCAACTTGAGCCATCACCTCTGGAGCCGTCTTGACGTTAGTCTGGCTGTGAAAGGTCGGGTATGCAGTACTTTGGTGAACGCTGTTTTATTCTACGCCTGCAAATCCTGGCCTCTCCGGGTGAGCTGGGGATGTGCGGCAACTCTGCGTATTCGATCATCGCCGTCTCCGTAGAATAGCTTGCGTTCGACGGTATCATCGTGTGAGTAATTTTGAGGTCCGGTGTTGTGTTTTTCGAAACAGCGGAGATCACCATCTGTTGGGTGTCGTCATCTGGAAACACCGGCTTCAGTGGCTTGGACATGTGATACAAATGTCATCCTAGAGGCTTCCGTACCAGACTCTGTTTGCTAGCCAGCCCTTGGTTGGGATGGAAAAAGCGGAGAGGTGGTCAGCCCTTGACCTGGCGTCGTGGGATGACTAATATTTGTGGTAGGTTAGCATCGGCTAATGCATCACGATTCCCTGGTTGGGGTCCGAGAGATAGATCGACTCGGTGGCTAGAGACATTGGATATGGCTTTCTGTTATAATTAGGCTTATTTCATCTATCGGGATATATAATACCATCTGTTTGTCTTAGGTCTAAGTAGACAGAATAGGCTTTGAAATCGATACTCATTAGTCAGAAGCATATTCGCTTAAGCGTGTAAATGAATAACAAAGGTGGTTATTGTTGTGATTAACTTAAGCACATAACAGCTAAAATGTGATCAATGGAATGAATTATTCCAACCTATGTAAAGTGTAATATTTGAATGCAAGCACATAACCTTACTCAGGTTTATTTAATTCTGAATCAGAATATGTCCAATTGTGTATGAATGACTGAAATTATTCTCTGTGTAGTTTCATATTTTTTGTTGTTTTTGAAGGATTGAATATCCGATTCAATAGACTTTAAGTCCGTTATTGTGCCATCGGGGTTTTTATGTATGAATTTGTATATAAATACATCAATTCTTTTAAAGGACACAGTCAATATATATTGGTAAAGTAGATCAGATTGTGTTTGCTTTCGTATATCTGAAATATTTTCTACTGACCTTGATTGATTGATTATTGATTCACTTGATCATGTAGTAAAATGTTTCCAATAGTTTTGAAAAATTTTCATGTTGTATATGCCGTAGACTTAATAAGTCCTCTAGAGCATTATGGTATAACTTTATTTTCTATAGTTTGGTTTGTAAGGGTTAGTTATGCTTTTACTAGTTGATCACAGATTGATATCAGTTAGAGAACCATTGAGTGCGTCGGTGGCATAGCGGTTAGGACGCTCGCCGACCATGCACATGGTGCGGGGTTCGATCCCCGGCCGACGCACTCCTTTACCTCGATAAGCCAGAAATAATGCTGGTGAAGAGGAAAGCTTGGGCATGAGGCTAGCAACCCGATCCTGTAAAATAACCACTGCTACAGAAACTTCAAACCGCTAGCTTGAAGCCCTATGTTCCACCGCGGAACGTGAAGCAAAACGAAAAGAGAACCATTGAAAACTACCAGGGAGTACTGGACAGTTGTTTCATCCTAGTTTGGGAATCATCGGCAGTACACACGGGGACCTTCCAGTTACAAGGCAAGCTCGTATACCATTCAGCCACTGGGACCCGATTCAATGGTATACGAGCTTGCCTTGTAACCGGAAGGTCCTGCGTTCGAATCCCAGCGGGTGCATACTGCCGATGATTCCCAAACTAGGATGAATCAGCTGTCCAGTACTCCCTGGTTTTCAATGGTTCTCTAACTGATATCAATCCGTGATCAATTCGTAAAAACATAACTTTACTTGTCTTAAATGTTTACTTTTAAGTTTTGCAACCATTTCTGCGAGCTTTTAAAGAAAATAACAGTGATTTATGTGGATTAAATCTCACTGTCATCGACTTATTCAAAACTACCTACATACCTCGTATCAAATTCACAATTTGCACCTGTCCAATTAGTCAACCAGGATTCGGGTGGTTCTAACTGATTCAGTTCTCCAAGTTGAGTTAAACTGGGATACATGGTTGATGAGCTTGGCTTCAAATAAGACAAATGGTCGTCTCGTCTGTTTGGATAATTTTGAACTGACTAGCAAGCATTACTTGTAGTTAGCAGTATCTAATTACTCATACCAATCGATCAATAGTACATGGCATCATGCACATATGTACCCGTTTTGCCCAATTGGTCATTTATTATTTGTCAAACCTCATTGTTAAGTGAAAGTCATAGTTCGTTAACGTTTGTGGCGACTATTGTTTCCGTATGAAATTCATTATAAATGATAATTAGTTAAAATAGTGGACGGAGAGGTTCACTTAAACTAAGGTATCCAATTGTGCGAAGATGACGATTTATGACAGTAAAAATGTGTAATTTTTTGTATCGGTAGTCTATAGACATTTATGTATGTATTGTGCATTAGCCAAGACTCGAGCTTTAAATCGTTGGCTTGCTGGTTGAATATTCTAACAGTAACAAGAATAATAACTTTTCTGATAAGAAGCAGTACACTGTATATAATTGGAAGTCTCTTTCTACTTTACTGATTCTAGGCAATATTCTTCAAGGTGCTATTCTTTCTCCTTTTCTGTTTTCTTTCTTCTTACATAACTTGCCCCATTCTTATAAAGCTTATTCTGTCAAGTATGACAAAGATCTGATTGTTTATATGCCCGTTGCTTCTTAGTCACATCGTTCCAAAATGAATAAATTTTTATCAGAAATTAGTCAGTGGTCCTTGTCAAATGGTAACGTGTTAAATCTCTCCAAATGTCAGGTTATTAATTTTACTTTCAGAAACAAGCGCCACCTACATGAACTGGTTCGCCCTCATGATTCTAGTATTATCGATGGCAATATAATTGAAATTAAGTCGAATGTAAAATACCTTGGACTGTGTATTTCGCTTGATGTTTCGTGGTCTTCCCAAATCCTGTTGGTTTCTAGAATAATATTCCGGTTAACGTTCTATGTTAGGAAGTTAAGACAATCTGGTATCACTCAGTCTCTACTTTTATAGTTTGTAAATTCTCCTATCCTACGTATTCTTCTTTATTAATCCTCACCCTAATCTTTCCTATAGTACTTAAGAAAGACTTTGTCACAGTGCAAAGGGCACTAAAAGCCCTCAATAGGGCGGGTGGGGTGTCGTTAGACCAATTTGTTAATACTTCTGTAGATAGGCATATTGACTCATGAAGGAAATTAGCGTATATTGAATTGTCAGGAGCTGAGCATCCTCTCTATACACAACTCTAGTTGTGTCTCATCAGGTAGGATTAGAAGCAAATATAGAAAAATATATGCCCGAGTGACTAAGTATAAAAACTCCACCTTACCTTATTTGGCTTACATTTTATGCGATAAGGAAAGTGTAAGGGATGAAACCACTAACTTATGGCGTAACACCAAGTAGACAGCCCTTTTGTGCTTTGTTTCATAAATATAGTGTTGTTAAGGTTTCAACTTAAATCTTAATTTTACACTCATATTCTTATTACCTTTATTGTGACTGTAAACACCCTCTTAATTATTTCCCATCTTACTGTGTAATGTAAAGAGAAGACTAGATGCACTATTGTATTATTATTATTATTGTTCCCTTGGGTTCCTAGTGGAACATAGGGCTTCAACTGCACGCCTCCACTTGCTTCTGTCTTCTGCTGTACTTTTCACTTGCATCCATGTTACTCCATACTGTTTCATCTCCTCCTCACACGATCTCCTCCATGTCACCCTTGGACGTCCCACTCGCCGCTTCCCTTTCGGGTTCCACTCGAGCTATGGCCTGACGCGCGATGTCACCCAGCGGCCTCCTCAGCGAGTGTCCAATCCATCTCCACTTTCTCCTGCATATTTGTTGGGCGATTGGTTCCTGTTTCGTTTGTTCCCATAGCTTCTTGTTTGTGATTCTTTCCGGCCATCTAATCTTCAGTATGGAGCGAAGACAGTTGTTGATAAAGGTCTGCAACAGGCTGTTGGAAATATTCTTGGTGACCCGCCAAGTTTCTGATCCGTATAGAAGAAACTGACTTGACGTTTGTATTGAAAATCCGAATTTTGTTGTTGATGCTGAGTGACGAAGATTTCCAGATTGGTTTCAGGTTGATGAATGTGTTTCTCGCCTTCCCGATTCTCGATTTGACATCCTCGTCCGTTCCTCCTGTGGTTGAGACAATGCTCCCTAGATAAGTGAAAGAAGTAACCTCTTTCAAATCCCTCCCGTTGATGGTGATTGGCACTGGATGTTGCTGCTGTTGTTGTTGGTTGGTTATTTTCATAACCTCCGTCTTGTCTATGTTCACCTGGAGTCCTGTCTTTGCTGCTTCTTCGACCAGTTTGTCGGTTTTCGCTTGTAAGTCTTCGATTTTGTGTGACATCAAACATAAATCATCCGCGAAATCCAGGTCTTCTAGGTTCTTCACGTCGGTCCAGGATATCCCTGTCTTCTCGTTTCCCACTGTCTGAC
Organism: Trichobilharzia szidati; assembly: GCA_944472155.2. Lineage (NCBI taxonomy): Eukaryota > Metazoa > Platyhelminthes > Trematoda > Strigeidida > Schistosomatidae > Trichobilharzia > Trichobilharzia szidati. Next base: position 40,998,200 of record OX235277.1, on the reverse strand, counting down.
GCATAATCCAGTCCACCACAATTAGGAATATCATTGGTGATAATAAGCACCCTTGTCTGACTCCTGTGTTTACTCCAAACGCTTCGCTGAGTTTTCCGTTGTGGATCACTTGACATGTGCCGTTGTCGTACAGCTGTTGAATAAGGTTGATGAATATTTGGGGTACGCCGTAGTACTCGAGTAGTTTCCAAATTACTTCGCGGTCAACGCTGTCGAAGGCCTTCTCAAAGTCTATGAAGTTGAGGTAGAGATTTGATTGCCATTCCATGCTTTGTTCGATGATGATGCGTAGAGTTGCAATTTGGTCAGAACATGATTTGCCTTTCCTGAATCCAGCTTGTTCTGGTCGGAGTTCTGTATCCAGTGCGTCCTTGATTCTCTCCAGGATGATGCGACTCAGGATTTTACTTGGCGTCGACAGGAGCATGATTCCTCGCCAGTTCTTGCAGAGTCCCAGGTCGCCCTTCTTTGGTAGTTTCACTAGGTAACCTTTCCTCCAGTCAGTAGGCACCTTTCCCTCTTTCCAGATCTTTTGCAATAATGGAGTCAGCATATCTGCTGTCGTTTCTGGGTCCGCTTTCAGTGCTTCCGGGGGTATTCCATCTGGTCCAGCTGCTTTTCCAGCTTTCAGAAGCTTGATTGCATTCATGACTTCAGTTTTCGTTGGAGGATTGGTGTCAACTTGCAGTTGTGTACGTGCTGTTGTTGGTATTACTGGACGGGTTGCAGGTGGTGGTCGGTTCAAGAGTCCTTTGAAGTGGTCCGCCCATTGTTTAATCTGTCTTTCTTCTTTGGTAATTGGGTTCCCTTGGCTGTCTTTTATAGGTTTCACTTGTGTTGATCTCTTCCCGGATAGAGACTTGGTTATCTGATATAGTGTCCTCAGGTCCCTTTTGCCTGCTGCCTTCTCAGCTTCAGTAGCCAGGTTGTCGTAGAATTGTCTTTTGTCCTTCCTGGCACTCTTCTTCACTTCTTTGTCCAGTGCTGTGTAAGTTGAGCTCAGCGTCTCCTTCTCTTGTCCATCTTTGCATTGAATCATTTTCTCTTTCACCTTTCTCCTCTCCTCTATTAGCTTCCAGGTGTCCGTTGAGAGCCATTCCTTGTCTTGTTTCTTCTTTCTTCCTAAAACCGTTGAACACGTTTCGTTGAAAATTACCTTCAGAGAGTTCCAATGGTCTTCCACGGATGATTCCTCAGTGGTGCCACGTAGTGTTTCCTGCTTTGCTCTGACAGTTGCAGTGAAAATGTCCTGTGTGATTGTGTCCTTCAGTTTTTGCGTGTTGAACTTGCATTGTGGCCTATCCCCAGCTATCCTCGAGGCTTTCAGCTTCACCTTGAAAGTCCCTTGTACTAGATAGTGGTCTGAACCCACATCTGCTCCTCTCCTCGATCTTGTGTCCAGTAGGCTCCGTCTCCACTTCCTTGAGATTGAAATGAAGTCTATCTGGTTTTTGGTGTGTCCATCTGGTGAAATCCATGTTGCCTTGTGTATATCCCTGTGTTTGAACACACTGCCACCAATCACCAAATCATTGAAGGCGCAGAAGTCTGAGAAGAGTTCACCATTTTCGTTCATTTCACCGAGGGCCTCACGACCCATGGTGAGTTCTCTTCCTGTATTGTCTCCTCCCAGTTTCGCATTCATGTCACCCATCAGGATTTTGATATCGCTCTTTGGGACGTTGTCCATTACTGTTTGTAGTTGACTGTAGAAATCCTCCTTCTTCTCTTGTTCTGAGACGTTTGTAGGCGCGTAGCATTGAATGATTGTAACCTTTTTTCCTTTTGAGTTGAACCTGGCTGTCATTATCCTGGAGGAGATTGGTTCCCACTGCATGAGAGCTTTAGCCGCTGTTGGTGACATCATGATGGCTACTCCCTCGGTGTGCTCGTGATCGTCCTCTGGGTGACCGGAGTAGATTATTGTCTCTCCAGTTGATAGTTGGCTCCTTCCACATCCGTTCCATCTGCTCTCGCAGATTCCCAACACTTCTATTTTATATCTCCTCATTTCTGCGGCTACCTGAGCAGCCTTCCCAGCTTCGTACATTGTACGAACATTCCACGTCCCCATCCTTATTTTTGCTTTCATCGAAAGAAGGCACATCGGCTGACTGGCTTCCCGAAGGCTTTCACCAGCCTGCGTCATTTCACTTCCCCGATTCCAGCGAAAAATAAGGTCATTGTTTGTATTTTTAGAATTTTTAATATATTTGTGCGTTGAAGTTTTAGTAGCAATTTGGTTAAGTTTTGGGGGTGGAGTTGCTAGCACCACGCCCCAACCCTCCCTCTTTATCCGGGCTTGGGACCGGCTAGAATACTAGTGACCTAGTAATCTAGGCGAGGTTCACTATTGTATTATGTGCTGAAAATTCCACATTGTATCAAAATATGACAGTGCTTATGATATTAATTGTATGTAAATACAGTCTTTTATACTCTAGGATTGAACTAACAGCAGAAAGAGAAGTTAATACTAATTGGCTTATTGTCCTCCACCTTTCATACATCACCAGTTATACTCAAGATCTTTATTAAATACCAGAAAGATTGTCATGGGGTTCAAGACAACCTGACAGTGCTATTTATGAACATGTTTTTGACACGGGCGGTGTAATCTATTGTATCACGGCTTTCGGGGTTGAAACTAAACATTAAGCATGCATTATTACGATCTGCTGAAGAAGGAGTACTACGGTCGGTTGAAGCCTAAATTAGGCGTACAGAAAGATTTTGTGGGCCACCTTCTTTTCCTGACTGACTGGTTTCAACGTAGAACTTTGCACATATGTGCACCAGTTCAAGTTGCAGCTCTCCATGTACCAGACAAAGCAAGAGAGGAGATATTCAAAAGAGAGATGATAAACAGAGGTATGAGGCAAAAAGAATAGTAATATGGAATGACAATAGAATTTTATTGGATATGAGAAATCACAAGAAGTGGATGCATCTGCACCAGCATTTGAAAACGATCTTTCTTCTTTTCTTCTTCTTTTTTTCCTTCACGTTCCCCAGTGGAACATAGGGCTTCAAGCTAATGGCTTGAAGTTTCTGTAGCAGTGGTTATTTTACAGGATCGGGTTGCTAGCCTCATGCCCAACCTTTCCTCTTTACCAGCATTATTTCTGGCTCAGCGAGGTAAAGGAGTGCGTCGACCGGGGATCGAACCCCGCACCATGTGCATGGCCGGCGAGCGTCCTAACCGCTATACCACCGACGCACTTTGAGCTATATCACCAATTGTCTCCAGCCACTGGTTTCTACCATCTTGAGGACCCGAGAGAGTCAGGAATTATAGATCTCCCTGCGTGGGTGGCTTAAACTAACTGTTGTGGATTTCATTGACTAATGAAGACATGCTTTGGTTTGAACACCAATAGCTAACTCTTTTCCAATCTGATCCATCCTAATGTCATCTGACATTGCCCATCGTTGAGGAAGGCAGTGGATGGCTAGGGATGTATGCGTAGCACATGTCCTAACCATCTCTCTCATTCGGTGTAACTTCACAACCTCGTCGATTGATTCCCTCTCCTGACCTAGCAGCACTCGATGGATGTCTAACCTCAATAATGCTCACCTTATTAAAGCACCACTTAACACGGGAGATAGAACGCAGACACCTATGCTCAGAGACAGCTAGCTAGCCAGGCTTTTCATGTCTTACACTTTCAGTTACCATGTCTCACTCGCAGCCATGAAGAAGGACAGAGCTAGCTTCTGAGCAGTACACAGGCCTGTTGGTCGACAGTCGGATTTGACGCCTACACCAGAGATGGCGTGGGCCACCTTCCATTAGCCTTAGTATTTTATTGTTTCTGTATTTACAATCCAGTTATTGCTTCTCTTCTCATGTTATCCTCATACATCGTTCATCTTTCTAACATTTTAAACTACGCGTTATATATTTACTGTATTGTTCCTATGTTTCTTCGTGTATCGTTTGCTGTTTCATCATACTGCATAATGCACTGCATTTATCTCTATCTTGCTCTACGATTGTAATACGTCTGCCACCCGTTGCAGATCTTAGAAAATTTGGGTTTGCAAAACATAGGTGCGTTTGTTTGGTTCTTGGTGGGACTTAGAAAATATGGTCGGTAACAATAAGGATAGCAGTGGAGCTTTATGGAAGGATGATTACTGAAATTTGTCTATGGATTATTTTTTTTATTATTTTGATTACCACTGTGCCGCCGACGCATTCATCGACGGATTCGTCGATTAAGGTGGATAGGACATGTTTTACCTATGGCAAGTACCAAATCGCTCGATGATACAAGCCTAAGTTGTAGTGTGTTGGAATCACGTTTAGACAGGCCGAATTGATGCAATTCTGTGTGGAGTTTTACGTTGATTAATTAGTCAGTCAGTTGTCACTTATGAAGGAGCTCTACACTAAGTTGCACTGGCATTATTTACCCAATGACTTTGCCAAATGTCGTTTATATATGTGTGGTGGATAACTGTCGAAATAATTATTTTGTATTGATCTTACAACTGAACTATGTATCAAATTATTTGCATTTGACAGTGATACCTTGAAATATTGAACTGTTTTCAAATTTTCGCATTCAGTGCGTGTATGGAATATGTAGAGAACAGGATATGTAGTGAATTCAATTCATTTAATTATGTTTATTTTTCTTCATTTCGAAAAGTGGTGTCCATACTTTTGTGCTATACCGCTTTTGTATTCACATATACATGATACACTTCTTTTAATATTTAAGTGCTGGTTTGCAGAGATTTGATTCGTTACAGGATTTTATCATGAGCTGACATTGGTTCCAGAATCACTGGAAAACCAGTTGGGGGTACTAGACAGCTGTTTCGTCCCAATGTGGGGCTCTTTACCAGCACGCACTCTCTGGGGTTCGAAACTAGGACCTTCTTGTTACTAGGCGAGCTCGTAGACTATTATCCATAATGGAGACCATTAAGCCACTAGAACCTGATCCAATGGCCAGTCCACGAATTCTAACTTCTGCTGATTCACGATATGCGCGACGAGTACGAGCTCGCCTTGTAACCAGAAGGTCCTGGATTCGAACCCCTGAGGGTGCGTGCTGACAATGAACCCCAAACTACGGCGAAACATCTGTCTGGCAGTACTCCCAGGTTTTCTAATTGTTCTCTAACCGATTTCAGCTCATGATGAAATTCTGTAAACGCTTATTTAAATCGAGTACCTTTACATCTAATTTCGTATCGCGTTCATAATCTCGTTTGCGGTTGAGGATTGTACATTTTTAATGACAACTGAAAGTGGAATCCAGGATGTGCATTCCATTCTATTTTGGAATCCATCAGCTGGTGGTTTGCGCTATATATAGCGACTTGGTAAAGGTTGTAATTCATGGGCCATTGGATTGGGTTCCAGTCACTGAATGATCCACTAGCTCGCCTTATAACTGGAAGGTTCTGGGTTCGGATACCGGTGACTACTGCTTACTGCTAGAGATTCTCAGCCTGGGATGAAACAGCTTTCCAGTACACCCTCGCCTTCCAATGTTTCTCTAACTGATGTCAAACCGGTAACCAATCAAGCTCTTGGAAGTCAGCACTCTGAAGATGCTTGACTGATTTCACCTGAATGTCCGTATCGTTTAGGAACTTAGTACCGGCACTGTCAAATAACTTTCTTACTTTTCATGCGAAGATTGTTTTGGCGGAGTTCATCATATGAAATAGGAAAGAGGAGAAACATTTAGCCTGAAGTACCCATAATAGATTGGTAAGAAATTAGTTTTCCTTTACCTGGAGTACAAAGCGAAAAAATCATCAACAAGAATCGAAAAAAGAAACACAACAACTCAATGGTGCATTGAAAAGTACACTTCATGTCGCTAGATTGACTCTTCTTTATAGCACGAAATGCTTACTAGTAGAGTTTAAAGTATATAAATATCCTGTATAGTTGTGCGTCTTGTCAATTGTGTGACAAACATTCATAGTTTTATTTTTACACTATCTTCATATCATTGATATTAAAATGTTACTTAATCTTATTTTGTCTTCCAAATTATAATTTTGATGTGGTTGTGTTCTCTGAGCTGGATAGTTAATTTGCGAAGCTTTCATCACCCTACTAGGTGACATCTTCAGCGCATACTTCAATTCGTTGAAGTGAGCTTTCACATTTCTCCACGAGTTTATTAATCATCTCTCCTGGTGGTGACCTTGGACGTGATTAGTTGTTTTTGTGTGTTTTCACACCTTCTAGGCTACTTGTATTGGAACTGATTGTTTCTTTGACTTGAACTTTGACCCTTTGTGTGTGTGTGTGTGAGGTTTCTTTCTTATCGGTTGATGAATTTTGTCAGTTTCGATGTGTCTATTGATTGTCGATTCACTTGTTGTTTCCTCTGTCTAATATTTGAACATTTTCCCAATCGAATTAATGCCCGTGGTTGTCTGTATGCAGTGATATGAGCGAGGGAGTGGATGTCATATCTTTTGACAGCTAGTTTATGTTCATGGGTACGGAGACGAAGAGGAGGGACGTCCACTTTGGCCAATGTAGTGTTTTTCTCATTTGTTACGATTTATTTTGTAGATGATGTTGGTTTTATCTTCTTTCGCTGTTGAGTCTTTTGGTTGACATAGAACCAGCTGAGTGAAGTGATTTTGTTGGTTTGTGTGCGACGTCACTTCCTAAAGGTTTGAAGAGTCTTGCAGTGATTTCTGATATATGCTTTATATATGGTAGGGCTATTTTCTTTGTGCTTTCCTTGGGGGCTTTTGGTTTGATAGGTTGACTTGGGGGTATATATCTTTTGATGAAATTCCTCGGATATCCATTATTTTGGAAGACGTCCATGAGATATCTTTCTTCAATTTTCTTTAAGGTTGGAGTGCTGCAATGAGTCCCTCTTCAGTCTTAATGAATGTTTCTATTGTTTTTCCTCTTCTTCGTCTTTTTAGGCAATAAATTTGTTATTCTACAGCCTGGTGATGAAGCTGAACTACTCGGTGATTCTAATGATGGTGATTCTACTGATGTTAGTAGTATAACTCAGACAACAACAGCGGACTTAACATCGAGTAAATCACCTACAGATGATCTTGACTTCGCAATGACATCACCACCATCATCAACAACAACAACAACAGCAACTAAAATCTCTTCAAAGAAACGTCGTGCTAGTGATGATCTTAACCCGGAAGATATTCTGTCTGTCGAAAAGAAAATCGCCATAGAACCTGTATCTTCTGCTACCACTGCTACTGTTGCTTCTATTGGTGTAGATCATCCTACTGCTGAGTGTAAAGATACTACAACGGCAGGTTTATCAGATGCAGAGGTAAATGGTTTATTACTATTATTATTACTATTGTTATCACTTGTGTTAAAATACTGCTCCCTAAGTCATTGATTATCCCGATATACAAGAAGGGAGGCAAATCTTCCTGTGATAATCACAGGGGATTAGCTTGACCAATGTATGATAATCTGAAGTTCTAGGCTCAATAATACTGCATAGACTAAGTGGTGCTCGGGAGGAACGAACACAAGAGAACCAGGTAGCCGCCTTTACACCAGGAAGAGGGTGTATTGATCATATCTTAACCCTTCGGCAGATTCTGGAACGGAACTCACTTTAGCGACTTAGGGATTGACTTGTTACCAGGGAATAATCTAGTTGACTTAGATTATGCAGATGATATAGTCCTTCTAGGTGAAGACGCTGACAAAATGCAGAATCTTCTGAACACCTTGAGCTGCAATCTGCGAATGTTTGGCATGCGATTTGCTCCCGCCAAATGTAAGATGATGCTACAGGACTGACTGGACTACATTGACTCCTAGCTTAGAAATAGGCAGTGAAGTGGTAGAGGGTGTTGACCGCTTCACTTATTTGGGAAGTTGCATCAGCCAACGGCAGCGTATTGATCTCTGACGTAATCTCAGCACGGATACAGAAGGCTAGTTTCGCATATGCCACTTTACACCGTCTCTGACGTAGACGTGATATCTAACTAGCTGTCGACCAAAGGGTGTGTGTACAGCTCAGCAGTCCGCTCCGTTTTCCTTTATGGCTGTGAGACATGGCCATTGAGAGTGGAAGACATGAAAAGGCTAGCTAGAGTTGTCTTTGATCATAGGTGTCTGCGTTCTATCTCCCGTGTTAAGTGGTGCTTTAATAAGGTGAGCAATATTGACGTTAGGCATCCGTCGAGTGCTGCTAGGTCAGGAGAGGAAATCAATCGACGAGGTTGTGAAGTTACACCGAATGAGAGAGATGGTTAGGACATGTGTTACGCATGCATGTCTAGCCATCGCCTTCCTCGACCGACAGGCAATGTTAGCTGACATTGGTTCAGGTTGGAGAAAAGCCAGTGGTGCTCAAACCAAAACATGGCTTCATCGGTCAATGAAAGCCGCAACAGTTAGTTTAATCCAGGTAGGAAGGTGTAGACTTCCTGGTTGTGGTCGTCAGGACGGTAAACTCCAATAGCTGGAGAAAATTGGTGCTATGGCTGAAAATCGTTCTCAATGGCTGGTGCAGATGCATCCACTCCTTGTGACCTCTGATTTGCAATGAAACTATATTCTTCTTCGATATTACTATTCTTTTTTGCCTTATATCTCTGTTTACTGTATCTATTTCGCATTTCATTTTACTATCCACTCTGGCTTTGTGTGCTGAGTGAAGTGTGGCCACTCGAAGTGCTGCTGCACATCGGTGCAAAGTTGTTCTATGTTGAAACCAGTCAGTCAGTCCTTGGATTTTCTAAATGGTCAAATTTGCATACTTCACACCATTCCATGTGACATTCGACTTCAGTTTGACTTTAGAAAGCAGAATTATTCAGATCACAGTGCATGCGATCTGCTTGAAACCATAAATTGGAATCAAGAAAATTAACATCAGTGCATCATGGTATATACTACTGGCTGATTAGTTTATATAAGTAGCATATATCATCATGTGTTTACACTACTAGTCATTGGTTCATCTGAATTGTGATCAAGATTTAACTGAAAAGTTCCAAACTATAATTGGACGCCCAGTGAGAAGTAGACATTTGTAAAATGTCAGCGAAATTTAAATACGTAACACCAATGTTTCTTTCGGCAAACTGGTCCGAAATTATTCAGGGAGATTAGTCGAAATTCTGAAAACAGAGGTTTATATATCTCTTTTTTTTCTAAACTTTGTCCAGTCATATGAGTTATAAAACAGGCGTCAACATGTATAATAAACAGAATTTTATGAGCTGTGATCAAAATTTGACCTCAGACTTTCAATCATTAGTCTGCCTTTGTTAAATACTTTAAACACAGTGTACTTTTCATCAGAATTTTAGTGATTACGTTCAACTAAAAGTTCATGGTCGTAGATAACTGAATATAAAAAATATATATAAGCGTATATGCGGTAAATAATGGTGTGTGTATGTGTGTATGGGTAAACAGTTGTAAATCATTTGTTAGCCTCTCCATAAGAAGATATAGACAATCGGGAATTTAGACCAAGTATGATTAATCAGCGATACATATCCATTTTTATTTATTAATGAGGACTTGCCATGCATCAGTCAGCTAACATCACACCTTCACGTCTGTTCAAACGTTTGTGACTCACCTTTCTGTAGAACCTTTCTCCTATCAAAGTCGATCTTGTTTCCCGTTTCTATCGAGTACAGTGCATTCACTGATTTGCTTTCTAGCTTCTTCAAGTCTTCATAGGTCTTTGGAACCACTTTTAAACATTGTTTATGCTCCCTTACTCTTATATTTATTTAAAGTTTCTCCTACACATACGGCATCACAATCCCCACATTTGATCTGGCACACACACAATTCTCCTGGTTGTCTTCTTCTACTTTATCATTAACCTTCACCAGTGATGATGAGCATATAAGGTGTTAGTTGTATGAAAATACACTTTTATGTCATGATTGTTAAGGATTCACTTTATCTCATCCGACGTTTCTTTGCGGTAAGGAATCAACGCCGTACTAACCCAATTGTTAGCGACAGGTTTCGATCCATCCTTATCTTCACATTTTAAATATCTTCTTATGAAGGTTTTGGGATAATTATTTGATACAAGAGTGGATTGAGCCAATTTTAGTTCCCTGCTTATCTCTTCCTTCTCAGTAACTAGACTTTTTTTTCTACGTATGCCTAGTCATCGCCTTCCTCGACGGGCAATGTTTGCTGATATAGGGTCAGGCTGGAAAAGAGCTAGCTAGCGGCGGTCAAACCAAAACATGGCACCAGTCAATGAAATCCACAACAGTTAGTCAAAGTCACGTAGGAAGATGTAGACTTCCTGGTTGGGGTCATGGGGACGGTAAAAACCAATGGTTGGAAACAATTGGTGACATGGCTCAAAATCGTTCTCAGTGGCGCAGATGCATTCACTCCTTGTGACTTATGATTTCCGATGAAACCTGTTTTGTTCTCTGTTATTACTATTCCTTTGTCTCACACATCTGTTTACTGTCTATAGTATGCATTTCTTCTCTTGCTTTGTGTGCTACATAGAGTGTGGCGACTTGAACTGCCGCACATATGTGCAAAGTTCTATGTCGAAAACCGACCGACCGACCGAACTAGACGTTTGGCTCTATTAATCAGATTCATGGCAACAGTTACTTTGATGGTAAAGGGGGATATGCTGAAAAGTAGTCTGGGTATTTGTCCGAATGTGTCAGTTTTCTGAAAATGTTTATTTTAAGTTGACCATCTGGTTGTATTTTTACTGATGAACAGTCCAGGAACGCCAAATCATTTTCGTCGGATTCAGCCTCTTTGGAAAACTTAATGATTTCTGACATATTGTTTAATAGATGAAAAAATTCATTCAACATGCTGCGTCTGATCATGACGAAGGTATCATCCACGAATCTTAGTAACCGCATTCTTGGAGGACTAGATCATCTCATAATTGCATCTATACTCATGAGTGCATAAACAGATGGGCAACTATCGGCGACACTGTTGATCCCATAGCAATGCCTTTTGATTGACCGTAAAGAACCCCTCTAAATGTAAATAAGGTGGAGAGTAGACATAATCCCAGTGCCTTCATAATTTCATCTGGATTTAAAGAACAACGAGCACTGAGTTCGTTGTCAGAACAAGAGATGTCCTCTTTATATATAAACCTCTGTTTCTTTTCTTAATTTTGATTAATCTCCCTGAAGAATTTCGGACCAGTTTGCCGAACGAAACATTGGAATTACGTATTTCAATTTCGCTGAGATTTTACAAATATAATTTTTACATATGTGAATTAGTCATTGGTTTAAGTAGTTGACTTCTAACCACTAGGTCCCGGGTTCGAATCCGGGTAACATCACAGAGTTGTCATAGAGCAGTAAACTTAGCTCATAGTTTCGTGAGATATAAAAAATCTGCCTCAGGTAACTGACAAATAATCGATCATTTAATGATAATAGATAGTTGGAGGCAATCGGCAGGAAGCCTTGCTTGACCCAGGTTTCGTGCTAGTTGGCGCTCACCAGTCAGCAAGGTGTCTGCAACTTTGAAGGAACTCATGTCCCTTCTGAGATTCGAACCCACGTCACCCAGTGCCGCCTGTAGTCAGAGACGTTACCACTGAACTATTCGGGCTCGCGATTATCCTCCTGTAGGACTGTAGTAGGTATTTTGATTGGACACCAGTAACTAACTAGTGCGACGTGTCTAGTCCTTTCTTTGGTGCAGACTGAATTCTATCAGTCAGGTGTGCAATGTGGCCACCATGTCGCTAGGTAGATCACCATCATGGTGCACATTGATTGCCGATTGCCTCCAACTATCTAATATGTCATCAAATCAATGTGCACCTCACGGTGGCGAGCTACCTAGTAGCCTGGTGGCCACATTGCAAACCTGACTGAGTGATAGAATTCAGTCTGCATTAAAGAAAGGACTAGATACCCCATCACACTAGTTAGTTACTCTAGTGTCCAATCAAAGTCGATCACTTAATTTAACAATTCCCATTGTAACACTAAAAAGGCAATATTCACCAAAGAGACTGTTTTCGATGAATTTGTTATCAGGCTGTATAATCATACATAATACGTATGATTTTTAACAAATTCTATTTCGTGAAGAAATTTAAACATAAGGTGTGAATTTCGGAAATTGCTCAAAATGAGAATAAAAATGGTAACAGGAACAATCTCAAGTTTCATCACTAAATAACTCAATTTAGAGAACTATTGAAAAGCAACAATGAGTGCCAGACAGCTGTTTCGTTCTTGTTTAGGTCTCCTCAACAACACACACGCATGACGCCACTACCTGAGGTCCAACCTAGAATCCTCAGTTTACAAGGCGAGCTTGTTTAACACTGAACTATTGGGATCGGATTCAGTAGCCCATCGATTCTAAATTATGCCAATCCGCGATATATACTATGACCGCCATCCAATGCCATCCATCGGCGAGTATCTGTCCTCACATCCGAATTTATGAACTAGTGTTGTCATGAATTCTCAACAGAACTTCAGTCAACTTGTGAACACTGGATTCATTTTCAAGTGTGGTCAAACCTGTAACAATTTTCTAAATTTAAATAAGGCTATCAATGTGCCAGCTCCAAAGGCTGGCTGTCAACCCACAGATCCTGAACCTGGTGCTGCTACCAGAAGCCTAATTGTTGCAACTCAGAAGACTAAAGCACAGCCTGTGAACAGACATCACCATAGGTCACAATAGTACCTCTTATTGTTTTCCTTCAGTCTTCTGCCAAACGGCATACGACTAAGGCCCATGGTCGCCACTGTTGCTTCCCGTGAAAATGTAGATCCTTTCGAATAAACCATGTTAGATGTTCACTAACATTGACAAAGACATTCAGAAGACAAATATGACTGCGGCATGATATTTCTACGAGCTCACCTTGTAACCAGAAGGTCCTGGGTTCGAACCCCGGTGGGTGCGTACTGATGAAGAGTCCCAAACTAAGACGAAACAGCTGTCCAGTACTCCCAGATTTTCCAGTGGTTCTCTAACTGATGTCAGCTCATGATGAAATCCTCCATGCAATCAAACACAAATCCCTACAAAACCAATACTTGCAAATTTCGTTGTTTTCTCTACAATCACTTTACAAATAGTATGGTTCACAATAATAACTTGAAATGTGTGTGCGTGTGTGTGTGACTATTACTCACTCAGTTGTATAAAAACTAAAAGTGCATACATACTAACAACCAATCTTATTTTTAGCAGGTCAAGTAATCCATGTTAGGCAAATGTTAAAGTCTATTGTCCTCTGCGCACACACAGTTTGAGATGTATGTGATTAAACCTTGAATTAAAGTTATGATTGAGAATAATTAAGAAACAGTCATTAATATTGATTTTGTGACCAAATGTTAGTAGATGCTTCACAGTGGATGATTCTGGATTTCTATTCAGATTAAGTACATCTGAATTTCCTATATGACTTAATGATCATTTAGGAAGATGTTCTTTCCGACGACATTGGAGAACATTCTATTGGTTCTGTCTATATATGTGACACCATAACTCTTCTTTTAATCGTGGGCACAGAAATTGAAAATGTTCGAGATATAGGGGAAATGAATGTGGCGTGGAATGTGCTCTTGATAGCTGAACGAAGGAAGCTTTTAAGCTGTCAATTGCATAAGATTGATCACCCTTGAATGGTAGTATTGTAAAGTCAGCTTTCCTTGGTACGGAAGTTGTGTTTCCAAGGGATTATTTATTTCTACAGTGACATACGACTAAGTTTCCTAGACTTATTCTGAATAGAAATCCGGTATCATTCAGTTGCCAGGCATTTATTGTTAATGTTGTCTAGTAGTCACAAAATCAATATTAATAACTATTTCTCAATTATTTTCAATCATAACTTTAATTTTCATGTATTGGTTTTGTAGGGATTTTCGTTTGATTGGTTGGTTTGAGGATATCCTCATGAGGTGGTGACATGAGTTAGAGAACCATTGGAAAACTTGCAGGGAGTATTGGACAGTTGTTTCTGTTGTCCTAGTTTGGGACTCTTCATCTGTACGCATACACCGGGGTTCGAACCCAGGACCCTCTGGTTACAAGGCAAGCTCGTAGACCATTGAGCCACTGGGACCCGATCCAATGGCCAGTCCATGAATTCTAACTTCTACCAATTCACGACATAGCGCGACCATTTCGCAATGTCTTCTTCGATGAGTTACTGCCTCAACCTGCTGAAGAGTCCCAAACTAGGACGAAAGAGCTGTCCATTACTCCAAGGTTTTCCAGTGGTTCTCAAACTGATATCAGCTCATGAGGAAATCCTCCATCCAATTATAATTATATCTAAACATGTATTGTGGAACAAGTACAAAATGGAATGTTAATAGCCACTGATTTATTGTTGAAAAGATGTATGGTCAATAAGAACGTAAGATGAAATAATGATGTGTATTTGTGTGTATATATAGTCAGCGGAAGTAAGTAGTTTCAAGGGTGATTGTAATCAGTTATGGTGTGTGAGACAGTTTGAATATTACAGAGAAATAAACCAACAAATGGGAGACACTAAATGCGTATGTTCACAGGGATAAATGACAGCAATGATGTGATGTAAACATTAAAAGTACTATTAGTGAATGCTTATTAAGTAAAAATAAATTTAGTGAAGTGAAATAAACAGGATTTTGTAAATATAATTATTATTATTATTATTTCCTTTAGTTCCTAGAGGAACATAGGGCTTCAGCCATGCGTCTCCATTGCGTTCGGTTCTCTGCTAGAGTTTTCACCTGGCTCCAAGTCTGCCCATACGCTTTCAATTCTTCTTCACATGATCTCCTCCAGGTCACCCTTGGACAACCAACTCGTCGCTTCCCTTTCAGGTTCCACTCGAGGGCTTGTCTAGTGATGTCACTTGCTGGTTTCCTCAAAGTGTGGCCAATCCATCTCCATTTCCTCCTGCCTATTTGCTTCACAATCGGTTCCTGGTTGGTTCGCTCCCAGAGATCTCTATTGCTGATCTTTTCTGGCCGGCCATCTGATCTTGAGTATTGAGCGAAGACATCTGTTAATGAAGGTCTGTAGTTTGTTTGAGATGCTCTTTATGACACGCAGTGCAAGTCTCTGATCCGTATAGTAGTACTGACTTCACATTGGAGTTGAAAATCCCGATCTTATTTTTGACGCTGAATGCTGTTGACCTCCACACAGACATGAGAGTAATGAAAGCTTGCCTTGCTTTCCAGATCCTTGCTTTGATATCCTCGTCAGTTCCGCCTGTAGTTGAAACAATGCTTCCCAAGTAGGTAAAGGAGGTAGTTTCTTTCAGGTTCCTTCCAATTATGCTGATTGCTGTCTGTTGTTGTTGCTGTGGCTGTTGGTGTTGGCCAGGAATCTTCATCACCTCCGTTTTCTCTATGTTCACCTGGAGTCCTATCTTTGATGCTTCTTCTGCCAACTTGTTACTTTTCACTTGCATATCTTCCAGTTTGTGGGAAATCAGACATATATCATCGGCGAAGTCCAGATCCTCCAAGTTCTTTGTGTGAGTCCATTTTATACCTGTTTCCTCATTGCCCGCTGTCTGTCGCATTATCCAATCTACTGCAATCAGGAAAATCATTGGCGATAGTAGGCAACCCTGTCTTACTCCTGTCTTCACTTCGAAGGATTCCGTGAGCTTCCCGTTGTGAATTACTTGGCATGCAGCGTTGTCATACAACTGTTGGATGAGATGTATAATATTTGGCGACACCCCGGTAGTAGCGAAGTAGTTGCCAAATCCCCTCTCGATCGACTTTGTCTGTCGAAGGCCTTTTCAAAGTCGATGAAGTTGAGATAGAGAGGTGACTGCCATTCCAAACTTTGTTCAATGATGATCCGTAATGTGGCGATTTGATCAATACATGACTTGTTTCTCCTGAATCCAGCTTGTTCCGGTCGAATTTTTTCATCCAGGGCTTGTTTGATCCTTTCCAGGATGATGCGGCTTAGTATTTTGCTTGGGATGGACAGGAGTATAATTCCGCGCCAGTTCTTGCATTGACTTAAGTCTCCTTTCTTTGGTAGTTTGAATAAGTATCTTTTCTTCCAATCCTCGGGTACTTTGCCTTCTTTCCACACCTCCAGTAGTGGCGTCATGAAGTCCGCTGTTGTCTCTGGGTCCACTTTCAATGCCTCTGCTGGGATTCCATCTGGTCCTGCTGCTTTTCCAGCTTTCAGCATCTTGATTGCCTTCAGGACTTCTGTTCTCCTCGGAGGGTTGATGTTCACTGGTAATTCTGCTTCCGTTGTTGGTATTGTTGGGCGCGTTGTAGGTGGCGGTCGGTTTAGTAGTCTTTTGAAGTGTTCAGCCCACTGTTTCCTTTGCTCCACTTCTTTGGTGATTGACTTTCCATTGTCATCCTTCACTGGCTTAATTTGTGACGAATTTTTGCCTAAGAGGTACCTAGTTGTTCGGTAGAGTGTTGCGAGGTCTCCTTTGCCTGCTGCTTGTTCTGCTTCATTGGCCATGGCTTCATAATACTTTCTTTTGTCTTCTCTGGCACTCTTCTTTACTCCTTTGTTCAGTGTTTTGTAGCTTGCATTCAGCTCCTGTTTCTGTTGCTCGTCGGTGCACTGGATAATCTTTTGTTTCACCATCCTTCTCTCTTCTATTAGCCTCCAAGTGTCCGTAGTGAGCCACGGTTTGTCCTGTCTCTTGTAAATATAATAACAAGTTTGAAAAGCATTGCTTAAACCTAAGGGAGATAGTAACAATAAGAAAGGTCATGAAGTCGTAAAAGGTCACAAATGAACGTTTGTCCATGAAACCAAGGCCAAAGAGGAGGAGAAGAAAGAAAAAAAATTTGGGATAAGAATTTAAAGTGTCAATGTTTATGGAGGATTTGTTGACCTTATCTGTATGTAGGCCAAGGTAAAAATAAACAGTTAGACATACTTCTTCTGCGTACAAAAAAAAGACCAGAGGTCTTTTCGTATTGATTGTTACCACTTCATTTATGCGTCTAGTCTATCTCATGTGTTTGTTTTATTTCTCTGTTTTTGTTGTTGTTTGTTTTATTCCTTCACGTTCTCAGTGCTGAAACATAGTGCTGCTTCAGGCTAGAGGCTTGACGTTTCTGTAGCAGTGGTGTTTTTATTTTTACGGGATGGGGTTGCTAACCAGCCTCATGCCCAGCCCAGCTTTTATTTCTGGCTAAGCGAGTTGAGGTGAAGGAGTGCGTCGGCGGCCGGGGATCGAACCCAAGAGCATGCGCATGGTTGGCGGGTGTCATAACGCGACTGTGCCACCGACGCAGTAGTAGTATTCACATAGTGTCTCTGTGTCACACCACTGCTGACTTATTACTCACCCTTGAAACCTGTACTTTCCGTTGAATTATTTTATCTCATGTATCTTATTCACCATGCATATTCCATATGATAATCAAAACTAACTATTACTGACTGACTCTTATTATTCCATCCCATTCTATACCTGTTCTATAATACATTTTCTAATACGCCTATACTTGCTGGCTATTGTACGCTAAAATTAATGGATTTATAATTCAAGTGTTGCTTTGCAGTGATTTGATTGATTAGTTGGTTGGAGGATTTCATCATGAATTGACATCGGTTAGACGACCATTGGAAAGCAGCCAGCTTGGAGTACTGGACAATCACCTGTCTCATCAGTCTAGTTTGGGACTCTTCAAAAGCACACACCGACTGGGGTCCGAATCCAGGACCTTCTGGTTGCAAGGTTAGCGAGCTCGTAAACCCATTAAGCCGCTGGGACCCTGATCCAATGGTCAGTCCATGAATACCAACTTCTGAAATAATAATAGAGATTTGTAACCATCTTTACATATGTATTGACCATTTTCTATTGACTTGGATTTTAAACTTTCTTGTCATGTGATGATTTACTATTTATTAGTTGGTATATTTCGTCTATATTAACGTGTTTGTTAATTGCATTTTCGTTTGAGTACCAGGCTTCTAGGAATTCCCTGACTTCACTTTTGGTGTTTCCTCTGTCTAAGATTTCGACATAATCGTAATCAAACTGATGTCCATAATTTTGTCTACATGCATTGATATGAAAGAATACATATCGTGTCTTTTCACGGCTGATTTGTGATCCTGGATTCTTATTTGAAGGGGACGCCCACTTTGCCCGATGTAATGCCTGCTACAGTTCATAGAATTTATTTTGTAAATGGTATTAATTTTATCTCGTTTTTCTGTTGGATGGGTCTTTCGGTTTGCATAATATCGAATTAATTGATTTGACTGGCTTGCTGGCTTATGCGCTATATCTATTTCAAATGGTCTCAATATTCTAGCTGTTATTTCAGAGATATTTCATATGTATGGTGAGATGAATTTTCTTGTGTTCTTTGATAATGGTTTCGTTGTTGGTGTTGTTTTTAAAATCGGACATCAGTTTGATTGTGATAATGTCAAAATCTTAGACAGAGGAAACACCTTAAGTGCAGTCAGGGAATCCCTAGAAACCTGGTACTCAAACGAACATGCAATTAACAAACACGTTAATATAGACGAAATATACCAACTAATAAATAGTAAATCATCACATGACAAGAAAGTTTAAAATCCAAGTCAATAGAAAATGGTCAATACATATGTAAAGATGGTTACCAGGAGACACAATTATATCACTCATGAAGAAATTTAAATCATTTCACTTTATGCTAAAGATTGCGCTGAAAGGGGATGTTGTCCAGCAGGGAGGGGGCGACGAAAGCTCCGCAACTAAACCAACCAGCTCAGAGAACACTATTCATTGCAAATAGCAACTTCTGCCAATTCATCATATGGGGTGACCACTAGCTAAAGTCATCGCTGGCGAGTATATCTGCTCACATCCGACCTTCTGTACCCTACTGGTCACACGGCTTCTCACTAGAACCCAGTTAACTATCTACCTGAATAGGATCAGTCGGAACCTGAAAAAGAATTCTTTAATATGGTATGCTTTGAAGAACAGCCACTTTAATGTCTCTGTGTATATTTTATTATTATTATTTTTTTTTAGCGTCTTGCTCTTCGCGCTAAACGCTTCGGTGGCAGTACTTCAAATGGGACAAGTATTCTAAGTGATAGCAAGCTGATCGAGCGTGCTAAACGATTTGGTCTACCGATTAACAGCAGTTCTATTGGTGGTGACTCCTTAGAAGTTGATGAATTAGGAAAACTAAAACAACGTGCTGAACGATTTGGTCAAACTACAAGTAAAACATTAGAAAAGGTATATAGTTTGATAATGATGATTGTTTCTTTCAACTGTCTCTCTTATTCATGAAATTTTGTATTTTTTAAATTTCTTTCAACTGTTCACACAAAATGTCTTGTGATGGTGATGGAAATTAGTTGTTGCCATTATTATTATTATTATGATTCTCTTGGGTTCCGAGTGGACCTTGGGTTTTCAGCAGTATGTGTCCATTGCACGCACTTGGTTCTTTACTCCATTACTTTCAGTTGGCTCCACGTTTGTCTGGGTTTGTTTTTACATTGATGTAACGACAGCTTGAGGTTAAGAAAGTGGCTACACAAATTTCTTGCGAACATGCAGGTCTAGCTACTTCAGGTGGATTCTGATAGCTTCAGTTGTATACAGAACATGAACTCATAAAGCAAAATTTAATATTAGTTGGAATGCGATAAATAACTTTAAATGCTAAGCTTATGGGCTGGCGTAGATGCATTCACTCTCTGTCATCTCCTAATATCCAAGAAAAGACCCAATTGTTTCTCCATGTCACTATTCTTTCTCCCTCCTATTTCTGTTTATTATTGTTGTTCTTCTTTTGAATCTACGTTTCATCTGCCTTCCTTTTTGTGGTCCATGAAGTGTGGCAACTGGGAGTGTTGGACCTCTGTGCCTGAGTTTTGTAACAGAACTCAGGATATCACAGTCAAATATCAGATAAATAGCTTTCAATGCTTTATTAACATCAATCATATACTCACTGTCTACATAGATGTGATAAACCCAGGGCTAGGAATAAACCATGTTTGCCCCTTACTTGCTTAGTCATGCAGGATAATGTTCGAAAATACGAGAATGAACTTGCCTAATTGTAGGTACGCTCAATAAAAATACACTCTAGTCGAGTAAGGTCAAATAAGTGGAATATAGTGTTTCACTGTCTTGAAACGGAGACATGACAGGAATTCACAATGTTAAATAAATGTTAATTTTCAAGTATTGGTTTTTTATAGGGATTTTTTTGTTTTGTTTTGTTTGATTGGTTGGAGGATTTCATCATGAGCTGCTATCAATTAGAGAACCACTGGCCCTATTCAGGCAATGACCCGGGGTTTTGGTGGGAAGCCGTGGCCAGTAGGGTGCAACAGGTTGAAGGTGAGGCAGTTACTCATTGAAGAAGACATTGCGAAGTGGTCGCGCTATGTGTGATGAATTGGTAGAAGTTAGAGTTTATGGACTGACCATTGTGTCAGGCGGGACCCAGTGGCTTAATGGTCTACAAGCTAGCTCTCCTCGTAACCAGAAGGTCATGGGTTTGGACTCTGGCGCTGGGTGCGTTCTTCTTCTGCAGAGTCCCAAACTGGGCTGACGAGACAGCTGGCTTTCCAGTACTTCCAGGTGGTTTTCCAACTCATGATGAAATCCTCCAACCAAATAAATGGTAGTCTATTATGTACTGAGTCATATTAAAGAAAAAGATGTTCAATGAAGAGTTACTCCCCTTTCAGCAATATCATTCTCAAGCTGTAAAATTGCATGTGTATATAGTAAAATTTCTTAGTAACTAAAGGAATATCTCCAAAAGTGTGTGTCGTAAATTTTAGACAACACCTGTTAGGACGGACTAACTATCTTTGTTAACCGTGAAGTTATGATTGATTCATGCGCTGACATAATAATATAACAACCTGATTAGATAATTTTCGATCGATTTATTTCGGAGGATCTTCAAGGTCATGTTATCAATCAGATATTGATTATCTAGTTATAATTTAAATTTACGTTGATGTGGAAATGATATATATATATATATCGTGTATTTTACATAACAAATTTATTGTATCACAGTCGAAACCGACTTTTGTGCTTATCTGAGTGTGGCGGATACTTTTCAGCTGAGCAACCAATAAAAAACAGTAACACTCCGTTACAAAAATAACAAATTATAAGTTTCCACACCGTAGTTGTTACAAATTTCCTGGAATTTTCATCATGAGCTGACATTAGTTAGAGATCCATTGGAAAACCAGCTGGGGGTACTGGACAGCTGTTTCGTCCTAGTTTTGGGACTCTTCAGCAGTACGCACCCACCGGGATTCGAACCCAGGACCTTCTGCTTACAAGGCGAGCTCATATACCATTAAGCCACTGGGACCCGATCCAATAGCCCATGAATTCTAACTTCTGCCAATTCACGACAGCGCTTAATGGTATACGGGCTCGCCTTGTAACCAGAAGGTCCTGGGTTCGAATCCCGGTGGGTGCGTACTGCTGAAGAGTCCCAAACTAGGACGAAACAGCTGTCCAGTACTCCCAGCTGGTTTTCCAATGGATCTCTAACTAATATCAGCTCATGATGAAAATCCTGTAACCAATCAAATCCCTACAAACCAACACTTGAATTTCCTGGAATTATTTGACCGCCGAGTCAGAATGAATCATTATAAATTATTTAAACTAATCTCAGTGTGTTTAAGAAAAATAATCAAAACAAGATCTGTTTTCCGAACGCTTCGTTGTGTAAACCACCACAGTTTCTTCATCGAGCAAAATCACTCGGATTTTATTAATCATCAAGAAGCCGACATACCAACCTGAGATCGAGCACTTCACTCCAATCAATCGATGGGGAAATCTAAAATCGAATTAAATAATTAATATGAACCGTTTCAGAAAGAGGTGGCTCTCGTGGCTCAAGTGGTCTAGTGGATAACACTTTGGCGTTTGAAACTATGGCCACTGGGTTCGAGCCTTGGTGGGAACATTACCACTCCCTGCGGAATGCAGGTACATCCAGCTAGCTGACGAGTCCCAAATAGGACGAAATGCGCATACTGGAATGCACTGCTAGTCTCCATCCTCCAATTAACATCAAAATATATAGTTAACAAATTATTTCAATTGAAGTGAATTCTTTTAAAGGCCACTTATCTTCAGACATTTGTACCAAGAGAAAAATGCCAACAGTCATCACTTATTTGTAATGACTAATGTCAATGTGTCATATATGCATATTTGTCTATGTGTGTGTGTGTGTGCATGTTATTTGTTATGTGGAAAACAAGTCAAAACGTGATAATATTTCATAATACGGTCATAACGTAATATTGAATATATACATATATATTTCTCATTTGTTTTACTTCATTAGAGTCTGTGATATAGGTGATAAGTCCATCCCTTCTCTCCTATTTCCTGCATTCGATGTGGTCAAAATATGCAAGGCTCTCGAGGTCAGCCTCTCATTATGTGAATGAAAGCCATATTCCTAGAATTTTGTCATTGTCGAAACCAATCTTATGTCCTCTGTCTACAGCATGCATGCATTGCTATAGCTGATCTTTTTTCTAGACTTTTTAATTCTACTTCATTTCTAGGTGGACGTTTCGTGCACAGTCTGTGTTCATCATTTACTCTGGTCTTCACCCGCTACTGCAGCCTTCCCTCCCCCTATATTAGCAGGCTTCACATTCTGAACACTTTATCCTATAGACACAATTACTTCGTTACATTTTAGGAACCATATCTTTAACATTCACCAAAGCTTTCTGTAGGGAGGAATTAGAGGGCTTGAAATAGACTTTAATATTATATGAAGCAAGTAGTCTTTGAAGTTGTTCAGTTGTCTCCTTTCGATATGGAATGGCTATCGTCGAGAGAAGGGATAGACTTATCACCTATATGGAAAACTCTAATGAAGCAAGCAAGAGTGATGAGAATATGACAAAAACCTCTATCATGTTTATCACATGTGAACTGACATCCTTTCCATGTAACAAATAACATACACTCACTCACACACACTCGTACAGACAAATATGCACAATGACAATGGGACATTAGTCATTACAAATGGATGTGATGACTGCTTACATCTTTTCTATTGGTACAAATGTCTATCGACAAATGACCTTCAAATGAACTAACTTCAATTTATGTAATTTTTGACCATATACTTTGATGGTCAATAAAATCCGAATAATTCTGATGGATGAAGAAACTGTGGCAGCTTACACAGCTAAACGTTCAGAAAACAGATCTTGTTTTGATTTTTTTCCTAAACACACTGAGATTATTTGAATGACGTTATATAATTGACAGGATTGAGTAGAATTCAACTATAATTGAAGAAGAGTCACGTTAACCAAAGGGGTAGACATATAATAGGGAGCTGATAGAAAAAAATAATACAATTATAAAACAACGAACTACATATCCGATGTTAACACGACAGATCAGATCCATTGTAGATTTAATGACTATGTATTCTTATTACAAGACTGTGTGTAGCACACTCAGCATGAAAAATAAGATCCGGATTTTCAACTCCAATGTGAAGTCATTGCTACTATACGGATGGATCAGAGACTTGGTGGCGCGCTGTGGCACGAAGGGCACTTCAAACAAGCTGCAAACCTTCATCAACACACCTGTCTTCGCTCAATACTACTACTCAAGATCAGATGGCTGACCAGAGAAGATCAACAACAGGAAGGGATCTCTGGCAATGAACGAACCAACCCAGCAGGAACCCATTGTGCAAGAAATATGCAAGAAGAAATGGAGGTGGATTGGTGGACATTCTCTGAGAAAACAAACCATCATCAAGTGACATCACACGCCAGGCTCTCTCTCTCTCCCGAGTGGAACCCGAGCGGGAAGTGGCGAGTTGGTCGTCTGTGCGAGGTTGACATGGAGGAGGTGATGTGAAGAGGAGATGAAAGCATGTGTGCAGACGTGGAGCCAGGTGAAGACGTTGATTGATGGAGAACCGAACACAATAGAGACGTGTGGCTGAAGCCCTATGTTCCACTAGCAATTAAAGGGAACAATAATAATTGTAATGTATGTTGATCTTTCGAATTGATTTTATAGAATAATAATATTATTAGAGAAACTGATAGATAATGTTTCTAGCTCAGATTGATGTTTCATATTTGTAGTGTTGTTGACTTTGAATTTTGGATGGGTGCTTTTTCATTGCAAAGCTTTCTTTATCGCTTTCTAAACACTACAAATTCAGCACTGGTATCTTATTGAATTGATTATACTGTATCTGTAGTAGGCTTGAGTTTGAGTTATTGATCTTTATATTCATGTTTCTGATAATGTGACTTTGTTGACTTTTCTAAATGCATTTGAAAGAAAGATACTGCTTAGACATTCTTTGTGTTATCTTTGACATCAGTTTACTTGGTGAAGATTTTAGGCATTAGTTAAGATTATTGAATTAGCGATACTTCAATGTGTGATAGTTAAACTCTGTTATATTTGACAGAATAGTCCTTTGCATTATGTATGTATATTGATTCTTTATAGTGTGACAATTGTCTCTAGTATGTATTTTGTTGCATTGTTTTGTAATGTATTATTTCACGCGAAACATTTATACAATTTCTGTATTTTAGAAGAACACAAATAGTTTGATAACTTGATCAGTGTTCTGTTTTTGAGAATGAGAATAACGTGCATACATGTAAATACCTAAACTTTTTACCTGTCATGGTGACAGATTACGTCATACTAGTGATTTAATCTAAACAAGTAATTTTAGTTGACATAGAATTAGGTTAGAATGGAGTTAGAGACGGTTAAATCAAAACCTGACATCAATCTATTAAGTGTTTAACAGTTGGTTTATGTCAGCCATGTAGGGAGGTGTTTAACTGGAGGTCATCGTAGTGCTAAGAAGCTGATAAAATGTAGTGTCATCTGAACACCTTGCTTGAGGAGCAGCAATCTTCGAATGTCTAGTACGAGGTGATTTGCGTGTTGACGACTATACTTATTGAGGAAGTTGCATCGCTGATGAAGTATCAGCATGGATACAGAGAGTTCGTGTAGAATTTGCTAATTTGCGCATCGTCTCTGGCGTAGACCTGATGTCCGTCCGGCTGGCTATCGATCAAAGGACGTGTGTACTGTGCTTCAGTTCACTCTGTTCTTCTTTGTGGTTTATGCCATTGTAGCTCTCACTGCATGGTCATACCGCCAGCACTCTCGCACAATTTCCTAGATACACGAACTCATCGGCAAATTCATGTGGTTCACCTGTAAGGGTGTTTATGTTAACTGAATTTATTTCTCGGTGTTTAGTTGTAGTGTCCATACATACATATATATATGTATATCCCTATGAAATAACACTTCACTGCTTATTTTATTCTTTTACAGTTAACAGAATTAGAGCGTAAAGCTAAACGTTTAGAGAAGTTTGGTGATGTTACCACCACAGTGTCTAAAAAAACTCCTATAGATGATGAATTGGCTAAAACGATTCGTGCACAGAAATTCGGTCTTGTATCAGCACCGTCATCATCATCAGCTGCAGCAGCATCTACGGGAAGCAGTTTATCTGAAGCTGAAAGACTAGCTAAACGTCAAATGAGATTTGGTTTGGTTGACAGTAAAACATGACAGTTGAATAAATCTTATATGCATCTATATATATACACATATAATTGTGATTGTATTATTTTATCAATTTTTATGTTCATAAAAAAGTAGTTATTCTCTGTATTGTCTCTTCTATTCTTCTTTCTGTTTGTCAAAGTGAGCTAATATGAGTGGAATTCACTCTCTCTGTCTCTGATTTTGTCGCCTGTGGATAAGCTTTCGTTGTACAAAGTTTGATAACTACACACAATAGGAGCATTTTAATCATCTTGACCAGACCTTATGTGTTAAGTTGTTATGACTACTATTATTGTTATTTATTTTATTTCTTCGCGTTCCGAATGGTCCATATGGCTTCAAGCTTGACCTCTGAAGTTTTAGTAGCAAAGTGGGGTTTATTCCTGACGGGGTGAGGTTACTATTCCCTACCACCTGCCGTCTTTATTGAGCTTAATAACGGTCGGAGGGGGGAGTTGAACTCCTGACCATGTGTCTAGTTGAAGAGTACTCTACTACTAATGCAACCTGTTAAGGTATTAGCCACATTTAATGCGTAAAACTTTTAATGCTGCTTGGATGGGTGGGTGGTAAGTCAGAATTTGTTCCTAGGGCTACGGCTGAATGCTAAGAACGGGACCAATAGTTGTAACGCTAATGTATTGGTGAAGGTTGAGTATCAGAAATACACAAAGACCAATAATAGTTGGAATAAATTTTCCGACAGATCCTACCATGGTAGAAACATCAAAAGGATAGTGGTTAGTTATGATAAAAGTGGTTACTGTCATAATCCGGGATGCCTACATTTTGTTAGAGGTCTGTGAGAGGAGTCGTACTTTTGACAAATATAGGAGGGTAATAGCAGTAAGTGTTTCTCTCGGTTGAGTAACAGTGGTACCTTCGCTTTCTGGGGTACAGGGGTTAGAATAATTCGATGCTGAAACCTATGCACATCACCACTTAACGAACAACAATGAGGCTTTTCGTATGGAAGCTTCACTCCCGAGCATGCAATGTGTGATCCAGCTCAAGCACTTATCCTCTGGACTATAGGGTTACAATAATAGTCCATTTTGTTTTTGATTTACTCGAAGAAGAAATCAACACACATCATGTGAAGAGCCCGAAAGTACCCGCTGTCAACACGCCTCTACCGCACTAGACAAAAATTTAGGATTTAGTACTCTTTATGTATGTTCAGTTTCTAGGATATGTACACAGGATCTATATATATATATATATATATATATATATATATATATATATATATATATATATTCACTTGTCACCACCATCATGATGAATCTATAACTTTCACTCCATGGATGTCACAAGATTCTTTGGCTAGTTGTCATGTATTTGCTGATATATACATAACGTCAACCTTAGCCAGCATCGGAAATCTCACTGATCAAATGGATTGCGATGGATAGTAGTACGGGTGATTTCTGTGTGAATAGGTCTGTAATAGTATGAAAGGCACCTTTTTGTTTGTCGATAGCTTTCCGTAGTCATATATTGTGCATCCCCTGACGATAGTTCTGATGAATTTGGTGATGACTTTCATCATAAGCTGTCCAGTTTACTGCCAGAAAATAATTCCCCAAATACTTTCAACCGACTAGATGATTCGAATGCACAGATAAAGAATCTGAATAAGTTGACAGTATTTAGCCGTGTATCTGTGGAGTCCTGTGTCAAAGAAACTGACAACAGTGATTTTATTTTTGCAATTTCTTTCAAACAACCTCATGTTTAAGATTGATACTAACTTCACACATCGACTGCCAGCACCAGTGTAATGCTGGATCAAAACTGACTACGTAGCTACATATGGTTATATATATGGTTATGGGTGAAGAAGGTAGATGGACGATTTCGGTTTCTTCGGAAATAACAATCTACTCTCCGATTATGCATTAGTCAGTGTAAGCGTATGTTTGCGACTTACTGAGCAAAGGAAACAAGCAGTTGCGAGGTCCTTATATGTCCAGTTATACATGAGGATAGAAAATCTACATCTGGTGAGATAGTTGAACCCATCTGAGGACAATGGTTGTACAATTTCCTGGAGACTTGGCACCATATCCAGTACAGCAATGAAGATAGTTAGTAGTACGGGGTGACTCCAAACCATAACAGTCCAAAACGAGGCTACCTAATGATCTTGACTAATTTATATACGGGAAGTCGTGTAACCTGACTACGAGGATTTCTGTGAGAAAGTGGGAGGTTTCCTTGGAACTGTTCTTCAGTTATTTCACTGGGTCTCGAGGTCTACTTCTTAACACCTTACAGTTGGCGGTGACTCTAAACTATAGCAGTCCAAAACGGAATACCTAATTAACGGACTAATGACCTTAAGCAACCAGTCAGATAAGTCCATAGCATTGTAGCGGTAAATAATTCCCCAAAATTATTGACCATAGCAATCATCACTGAACATCGGATGCTGACCCTCACTGTTTAAGTCGACTTGTTTAGCTGAAGGCTTCAGGTCAAGCATCCTTGCCATTTGATACTCCGTCGTGTCACGTGCGTGAATCATAAGGGCGATGTCATTAATCGTTTTTGTGGGACTCACAAAAATTACATAGAAAATTTCTACAGTCACCTAAAAAAGACGACAAGAGCAGTGAATGAGTCAAAAAACACGATGATTCACAATTATCTAGACGAATTTATGTATAGAAATCGGTTTAACCTGACTACTAGGACTCCTGTGAGACTCTTGGAGGTTTACCTGGAACATATGCAAGATTATTATTCTGTGTAATCATTTTTTAACACCGCATTACTTGTACAGAGAGGTTTATTTCAAATTACGCACGCCCACTTCTGAATCATCTGATTAGTCACTAGAGTTAATTTTGCCTTGGGTTGCTATGGTTTAGAGTCACTAGTGGGGCACATTCAAACTTTAGGCTACAGTAAGAACCAACAGACAGGTGGCCTTGAATGCACCAACCGCATAACAAAGGTGATTCTTGCGTACTAAATGTATATATTCGCGAAATTAACGAATTAAAACGCCGTGAAACTGTCAAACACGACACCTTACCCTGATGTGTGACAAAAATACCCAGGGTTTTATCCTTAAATCAAAAATACCCTTCGGTTTTGGATTGGATTACCGACAGAGCAATTTAACCACATTCTTGGCATGTCATCTTATAGGTCTTCTTATCCTGAAATTAACCGTAGTTTTTTAACCTAACCCTAACGTGTAAATATCCCTAAAATAACCCTAATATAACTCGAAACAACCCTAATGTCACCCTCGATAGGTTGATCTAACCCTAACCTGTCCTTAGCCTAAACCTTAACTTAATCTTTCCCAGACCTAACCTGAAACTCTCAAGATATCCCATTTAAAACCATAACACCTCATTAGGCATATTTCATTCAAGATGACAATATTATTTACTAGGTTTTTCTAACTCGCTCACTGATCGTTTCAATGTCATTGATGCTGCACACTTCACCGGTGGTTACTGGACTTGTTAACGCCAGAGCATATTTTGAAGACTGAGAGTGAATGCATTATACACATATTGGTAGTTAGGTCATCCTGCTTACTGTTTGCTGATGACATCAGGATATGGAGGGCTTTACACGATGACAGTGATCAACTTGCTTTGCAGGAAGATTTAAACTTGTTAAGTGATTGGTGTAAGCACTGGGCCTTGGAGATTAACTTAAGCAAGAGTGTAGTTATGCATGTATCTCATAGTCACGTGCACAATTACTCAATGAATGGCATTACTCTCACAGTGGTCACTGAGTACAAGGACTTGGGAGTGGTTGTGCAGCATGACTTGAAAACAGCAACAAACTGTAGAGCTGCAGCCACTAAGGGTTTTCGAATATTATGGGCCATACGCAAAGCTTTTGCGAATTTTGACGCTGAAATATTTCTTATATTATATCCGACTTATATCAGACCTCATTTGGAATATGGGATCCAGGCAGCGAGCCCGTGTTTCAAATACGAAATAGACTTATTAGAAAGGGTGCAAAAAGTAGGAACTAAGCTAATAAAGGGTTTCTCAATCCTCTCATATGAAGAGAGGTTAAGTCGACTGGGTTTATTTCCACTGTCATACGGACGACTTAGGGGTGACCTAATACTAGCATACCGTATCCTAAGAAATGATTTTGGAGCAAATTTATCTAATTTATTTCTTCCTTCTAGCACCAACCAATTGCGAGGACATCACCTCAAGGTTCAAAAACCACGGTCGAATCGTCTGCGTTTGGAGATCCGTTTTTCGCATCGGATTGTGAACCATTGGAACTCCCTACTGGAACATGTCGTATCAGCGCCATCCGTTGATTCATTCAAGGCGAGATTGGACCTCCTGTGTGTAACAAATCGAAAGGAATAACATAGGCATATAGCCTACTATCCTAAATAAATTGTAAACTGTAAACTGTTATACAAATATTAACATTATTTCTAACTGTGGATGACAGACTATACGAGGTCAAAACTAACAGCAAAAATAGCTCTATCCACCCAAAACCACACTCTAGCAGACACGCAAGAGGAGCCGAGCTGATTAAACAACAGGGTCAGACCCACGATTTCCGTAATAGCCGAGGTTGTAATATGCCTATGGGCTCATATAACCTGAGAACGGAACCAAGAATAAATAATCAAAACACATGGGCTACTAGACGGGACACCACTAGGTACCATATGGATGGAAATGCATACTCGAACCCTCGTAGTAGCTACGTAAAGCCCCATCAGCATAACGGGTATAGATTGAATCACGGTCCTTCTATGTACATGCACGAAATGAGTCCACAAATGTACAACTGCGAAAGACTTGGCACGCACTACCCTCAAAACAACCTAGAAACAGGTTATTTCGGCCCTGTAAATAACAATCTGAATAGTGAAACAGATTATCTACTGTCAAGGAATGATTCCAGATACCTACATAATGAGGCCAGAAACCAATATATGCAACAGGATTATTTTCGGTTGCAGCAAACAATAGCCCCTCTTGCAGCACAATTTGTTCAGGGAATAGTAGACACACTGACAATGTCTCATCTGAGAATCCCTCGGAACATAACATAGGCTACCAGGAGTTAGGGATAGTAACAAGAAAACCCAATAATTACCCTCCCAACAAAACTGGTTTTCTAAAAATTATGCTCTTAAATGCTCGATCTCTCCTTAACAAAATAACTTCCCTTCGCAGCTTGGTATACATGAAACGGCCAACATTGATCCTGGTAACTGAAACTTGGCTAACTAATGATATACCTGACACAAAGCTGATAATTGATAACTATGACATCCACAGGAATGATAGAGTGGACAAAAGAGGAGGCGGGTATCTAATATATGCTTCTAAATCTACTGACCCCAATACTTTTACAAACCTAGCCATCGAAAAACTCGCAGAATCTAAGTGGATAAGCATCAACACAAATGAAAATAAAGTTCTAGTGGGATGTATATACAGAGCCCCCAGCAGCCCTAAAACGACTGATACGGTTATCGCAGAAATCCTAGAGCATGTACCTACCCTGGAATTCGACTACAAAATAATTTGTGGCGATTTTAACCTCCCCGGAGTGAACTGGGATACCTGCACTTGACCTAGAATCTATGACGAGCTCCTAGAAGCTATAGACGTAGGAGAATGGAAGCAGTGTGTACGCCTCCAAACACGACATAACATTATACTCGACTTAGTCCTCTGCCACAAAATAGAGCCGATCTCGATAGAGGTGGGGGATAAACTCGACAACAGTGATCACAACATACTGTACTGCACCCTACCTCTTCAACTAATAACTAAACACACACCTAAAAATTCCCCGGTTCACTATCAATATAGGGACTATAGAAATGCCCGACTGGGAATTCCTACCAACGCTCTTGAGAAGCTCTGACTGGGATGAATACTTTACCAATGATAACTTAGAAGTAACACTTGATACCTTCTACAAGACGGTCAGTTCGGTAAGAGATACAATCGCACCCCTAAAGTCTGCCTTAAGGACACCAACTCTTTTCATAGACCGCAAAACGCGATTAAAACTAAGGAAATTGAAAAGGAAATATTATTTATATAAAGAATTTAGGGCATTACACCAGATACATGAAACATTTAAAAATCTTGAGCAGAGACATAAAATGAAGGCACAACTCGAGGAAAATAAAGCCCTAGGGGGCACCTCTAAAACTCAGGAACTCTGCAAGATCTTGCAAAAACGACTAAACAAGGGTAAAAAAAATAATGTTGGCCACTTGGAGCATGAAGGTATAATTTATGATGGTCCCCAGATTATTTGTGAACTCCTAAACCAATGGTTCTCCAATAACACCAAAGCGCATCCGTCTCCAATCCTCGATATAACCTGCAAAAATAACTACGAGTTAGGTGAAATCAACTTTAATATGCAAAATATAGGATCAGCGGTAAAGACACTAAAAGCTAACGGTAGTTGTGGGATAGATGATATACCATCTATCATTTACAAAAACGGAGGCTCGGATATGATAGTACTATTACTTAGAATATTCACCCTCTCACTAGTGACTGGGACCTACCCTGAAACTTGGAAAAACACGTATATACTACCTAAGCATAAAGGAGGGGCCAAAACTAGTGCATGTAATTATAGGCCTATCAATATAACACCTGTCATATCAAGGATCATGGAGAAAGTAATCAAAGACCAAATGTCAGACTACTTTCTAAAACACAAACTCATCAACCAGTCGCAACACGGATTCCTTAAAAAAAGATCTTGCGTCACTTGCCATATAGACTTTTTCAACGAAGTCACCTATAGAAGAGATAGAAGAGAACTAGTAATTATCCTCTATTTCGATATCAGGAAAGCCTTCGACAGAGTCCCACATAGTCTGTTAGTCAGCAGGCTATGCTCACTAGGGATACGCAACCCCCTCCACAACTGGATAAAATCATTTCTCAGTGACAGAAATCAAACAACAAAAATTGGCTCGATGACCTCCAGGCCTAGGCCGATTAGCAGTGGTGTCATCCAGGGGAGTGTATTGGGACCCCTTCTTTTATATATACATAAACAGTATATGTGAGTGCTTTAGTATAGGCAAGCCAATACTGTATGCAGATAACTTAATTATTATTATTATTTCCTTTAGTTCCTAGAGGAACATAGGGCTTCAGCCATGCGTCTCCATTGCGTTCGGTTCTCTGCTAGAGTTTTCACCTGGCACCAAGTCTGCCCATACGCTTTCAATTCTTCTTCACATGATCTCCTCCAGGTCACCCTTGGACGACCAACTCGCCGCTTCCCTTTCGGGTTCCACTCGAGCGATGGCTTGTCTAGTGATGTCACCTGCTGGTTTCCTCAGAGTGTGGCCAATCCATCTCCATTTCTTCCTGTCTATTTGTTTCACAATCGGTTCCTGGTTGGTTCGCTCCCAGAGATCTTTGTTGCTGATCCTTTCCGGCCATCTGATCTTGAGTATTGAGCGAAGACATCTGTTAATGAAGGTCTGTAGGTTGTTTGAGATGCTCTTTGTGACACGCCAAGTCTCAGACATATACCTGCACAAACACAGATATCGGTACAACTATGAACTCCATACATGAAGAATTAGCAAAAATGGATATATGGTGTGACACCTGGAGACTTGAGTTTAATGTCGAAAAGTGTGGCTGGCTCTGCATAGGCTGTCCTAACCTAGAACTCGACCTAGCAATTCAGGGCCACAAAATCCCTAGACTCAAATCTGTGCTAGACCTAGGACTGACATATTCACACAATCTATCATTTTCTGAACATATCTCGAAACAAGTATCGAAATCACGCAGGCTTATTGGTTTCCTACTCAGGAACTTCTACAGAAGTGAATCCAGAATACTACTGTACAAGGTTTGTGTGCGCCCACTCCTAGACTATTGTTCATTCATATTTAGTAGTATACGCATAGAAGACAAACTAAAAGTAGAAGTACAGAGGTACTTCACGCTGAAAGTAATCGGAACCGAAAACGGCACAAACTACTCTACCAGATGTGAAATTCTAGGACTAGAAACATTATGGTTAAGACGACTGCGACTAAATCTGGTACTCTTCTATAAACTACTTAACCACATAGTGTATACCCCTACTAATTGTACTCGGTTTTCAGAAGACACTGGATATAGCCTTAAACACACTAAAGGTACGGTGGCTATAGAACAATGTAAAACAGCTACCAGGCAAAAGTTTTTCATGATTAGGTATGCCCAAATATGGAACAAACTACCTGAGGAAATGCGACTATCAAGCTCACTGGTGTCCTCTGAAAAGGCACTTAATGACACACTAAGTGAGTTTGCAAGTGATACCAGTGCTAATTCCCATGTAAGAGTTTCAGAAATTATAGGCCCATTTAATGTATGAACTTAGAGACTACACCTGTTGTTTCTTTTGCCTTTATCTATAATTTCAAACAAAAAAGCAGCAGTCATGAAAATAAAACCCATACAAATAAGAGTCGATCGAATTATGTCTACCTGATACAAAGCCTGAACCATAATCAACATACGAATGAAGTATGAGAAAACAAGGTAGAGACTTACCACAACATCACATGGAAGGATATAAGTTACTTGGACATTATTTATAATCTACCAACTGGTCTCCTTTCCAAAAGGAATGCGGCGATACTTTATCCACAGTGATGAGGAAATACATAAATCCCCAGTTCCCGTTGTATACACTCAGTGGAGATTGCAGCCAACAAAGTAATGCATTTAAAGCATATGCACACTTCCCATAATCACGGCGACACCGCGGAATATATCAAAATCGCAGAGTAACCAAACCCAACACGTGATGTAATTAACCAAATCCAAAAGGAAAACAAGTTGTAATACATATTTGAATATTCATCCATATGTCGATCATGATGACAAATCCAAATCACTACTTATACAGCGTCAATAAATCTGGATATCTATGAAATGACGAAAATATGCTGATAGCTGCATCTCAGATCCCAATGACTCATTCGATGGCAAAATTCTGCTCCTGCATGCCTCTTTCGACATTTTTGTATGGATTGGTTCACAGTTACTCAGGTTCCAGACCGAAAAGAATAAAAAATTCACCAGTAGCTGAATTATAATTACTTCTCTGCATGTTTAACTAGATACTAACTGCTGTGGTGAGCCTTTTGCAGTTTATATTGCTTAAAACATCGATTACGGTAAACTGAGTAACGTTTTATAAGCCATTTTTATACTTTTGTGACTAGCCCACGACCGAATGTAACGCAACACTCAGTTGTTACGCTCATGTTCAACAAATTCAAACAATAATTGTGCCTGGGATTATGCCATATAAACTGTTTTAACTTATGCAGAGTGTACTTACGGTCAATATTTCATTATCTTTGCTTGTATATATATTTTGTGTTAGTGAAAAATTTTAAACATTTTTACTCCATGTGTGCATTATTATGATATTGATGATGCCTGTCAACTGGAGTCCCTCAAGTGCATAAAGTGGGAATATATTATTGTAAGACGCATTTTATTGTTACCTGAGGGAATTGACTTCAAGCTTTATTTATTTTCCCAAGTACATGTAATACATCAAACGCATACTTGGGTTTTTTTGTTAATGCGAAGTCAGTATCTCTATATTTGTTGGTGTGTTCCATTGAATCACCAGTTATCCGATATTCCCCACAAACTAAAGATAAAATGACAACAACCATGTTATTTAACCGTAAATCATGTAATTTAAATATGTAACTTTAATAATTCTTATCCATTCCTATGTGCG
The DNA here is from genome assembly GCA_944472155.2 of Trichobilharzia szidati. NCBI lineage: Eukaryota > Metazoa > Platyhelminthes > Trematoda > Strigeidida > Schistosomatidae > Trichobilharzia > Trichobilharzia szidati. The sequence continues at coordinate 40,962,834 of OX235277.1, read as the reverse complement.
TCGGTGGCACAGTGGTTAGGACTCTCGCCGACCATGGACATGGTCCGAGGTTCGATCCCCTGCCGGCGCACACCCGATATCTATGGTCGGCCTGAATTTGGGCTACCGATGTCCATACTGAAAATTCCATACTTGTACTGAAAATACGGTGTGGAATCAAGCTGTAAATCAAAATAAAAAAACTTGTGTGTCCCATATTTGTATGAATAAATATGTATTATATTATCATTACTAACTATACTTACTAATCGTATGTGTAATTTATCGAATTGATGATGCCTGTAAACTGGCGTCCCTCATGTAAAGAAAAATGAGAATATACTATTATTATTATGTGCTGTGCGGCTTGGTATTGCATACACAGTTAAGTTCCTTTACATTTCAGTGCGACTTGGTCATCTAGTCTATAGTTATCCTGCTATTCTCACTTTGCGAATAAAGACCACTGATACGACTTTTCAGTGGCAAAGTTAGAGGACAGCGATACAAGTAAGCCGACTAATCAGCGAAAAGCAGGGTTCGTACATAAAAATGCTACATATTTACAAGGAAAGTAAAAGTAACAGTAAAGAATGCATTGAGCAGGGCACTTCTCCTTCACATAAATATATTTATTCCTGTTTATACAGGAACATACCAATTGTACAGGCATGGATAAGATATTATATAAATTATACATGTTTCGATGTATGTTGAGTTTACAGTTTGTTCTTTCTGACATTAGAGTCAGTCGGAACAGTTTGCGAAATAGTCTGTGTTACACATAAAGAGATATGGAAATATTGTCTCCGCAATAACAAAAAACAAAGACATCAGATGAATGTAATACAAATATCTGGGAAAAATAAAGCTTGAATTCAGTTCTCCTATATAACTTTGTTGTGAACAGCATCCTTGAGTTAAAGTTTATTGATGTATTATTTTGAGGTCATTGATGTATTTATTCAATTTTTTCAGCAGTCTAATCGTAGCTTTATAATAGGAAAGAAATTTGATCGTGGATACGAAAACTAGATGAGGTCATGTTGGATTGTTTTACTGCATCAAATTGGGCCGAGGTCGATCCTAGAACTATCCATTGGCGCCATTTGTGTCAGCATGGCAGACTGTACATGTAAGTTGAGTAATACATTGAAAACTGTTTGAAAACCAGTTGCTCCTTTATTTCAGATCAAGAATACTCCTTGTACAGAATGATGGCCAGCGTTTTCAAATGGTAGCATCGGATCGTTCATGGAATTCGAGTTTGAATTTACTTAAATGGTCATTTCAGTTTAAATGTAGGGTTGTTCGACCTCGACCAGGAGGTATATAGAATATACCTGTCAGTTACGAATGGGAGAGTCACTACTGAAGTTAAGCCAATTCGTGTGCATTTATTCACCAAGAAATCTGTAAATAAAGTCGTCAGGCGATCCGTTTACTGCAGGAATCCTGTTTTTAACCTTCTCCAGGAATCTAAAATACAATTAGTATGTGTGTCGGTTACAAGATCAACAAAATCCGCTGAATAGTTAACCGTATGATGTACAAACCCAAAGATAGAAATCCAGTGTAAGCGGCTTATTCTTTCGTGTGAATGGTCGTATCCGGAATTACTAATCTCTGTACTATTGACAAAACTGTAGCTGAGCCTTTTTCATTCATTACCTCCACAAAACCTTTGCAAAGCGAGGTATAGTACAATCTCAACATCCAAGCATTTTTTTCACTAAGGCGTCCACATTGTATTTTTTCTTTATCAAGACAGTTTTATCTAAATGTTTAACGAGCCCAACATCTCCCTAAAGCTCTGTGGCGTTATTTATTTTCCAATATGCTATACCTATACAATGTTGGTACTGTGGTGATCGGGTAGACGAGTGAGTAGACGAAGTCAGAAAGGTGATTATGTGTTTCGGGCGCTAGAAAAAGCAGTCGAAGAGGAGAATTGTTGGAAGAGTGTCACAGCACTGTGCAGAATCCAACAAGCTATCGAATCAAGTGATATTTTACCAATTTGCAAGTGGTGTGCAAATAAAGACTTAATGATAAGGTATACCAAATTTATGTACCCACAGTGTGTTTGTCCTGATAAACATTGCCTTCGGGCTTCACCGGTTTTTACTTCTTTGCAAATGATGTCGCTGCTTCTTCCGGCGATGAAGGTACGTTGGCCTCAAGTATTCGAAGATGGATATATGGGGACATTCCTTAAGGACTTCGAAGTTGTCACGGACCCGGTTGCAGTGCTGGGGCAGAGGGCTAAGCTAGTCGTCTAGGAGACTCTGTTGAGAGTTCGTGAGCAGGCGCCCGGGAGGTTGAAAGTTAGGCGACGTGGGACAAAGTCGTTCAGAAGCTCCTGCGCGACTTTGACAGCCCCACAGATGGACAAGGAGCTCTGCATAAGTCCTGGACTGTGAGGTTTAGTCAGGACGGGGATCCGTTGGTTCTTGCAGTAACTCTGACAAATCTTTTGCTACGCGCATTACCCACCATGGACGATGATTCGCGGGAGCAGTTTCTAGCTTCCCATCGAATGCACCTCTGCGGATATCGCTCATTAGTTCCAGCAATTTAACCCAGCCTAGCCGAGAGATGTTCACGAAATGGAAAAAGGTCACAAGGCAACTAATGACCGCGTATGTTTCTCCAGTGATGATGGAGTCCCGAGAATCCAAGAAGATTGAAGACCAGATTGAAGAGTTGAAAAAGCAGGCGGCGGCTATGCAGATGCGAAAAAGATATAACAGCAGACGTTTCGCTTTCGGAGGAACCAGCCGCTGGCGGAGTAACAGCCCAAAATGAGGGCAGAAAAACTTTAAACCATACGGTCTCCCTTCTCTTCCTTGCTTGTGTTTGGGGGTTGTGGAATTAGTCGAAAGCAATGTCGTGTACAGAAGATCGCGGCTAATGAAAGAGAACTAGTTTGTTTAATCGATACAAGGGTAGCATCTTCAATGATAGGTAGAGAACAGTGCAAGGAAATAAGGACGTGCGCATTAGCAGTTCGGATGGTAGGGGGACATTTTACAGAGATTCTTGGTGTTTCAGACTGCGTTGTAGAAATCGGAGTATCTAGAATGCGATATCCGTTCATTGTAATGTCAGATATACGGCGAACGATTTTTGGAGCAGACTTTCTCAGAGAGGTAGGCGCTGCAGTCGATATGGAGCATAGGAGGGTGGTCACAAACCGTGGTCAATTTGCGATGCATGAGAACATCCAAATTTCTGAGATAGAAACCACAGCGATTGTTCCGGAAGAAGCACCAAGTCTAACTATGTTGATGTGCAAATATGCTGACTTATTCACTGGAGATGGAGAACCTTATGGATATTGTGATAAGGTAAAGCACGATATCCGACTGAAGGATCCAGGGAGGACAGCACTCTCAGCGCGACGAGTTTCTGTGCTAAACGAAGAGTCGAAGAAGTGTTCAGTGGCCGAATAGTAAAAGAAGCCGACAGCCCGTACAGTTCGCCAGTCCTTTTGGTAAAGAAAGCTAACTAAAACTATAAATGTTGTGTTGGCTTCAGACAGCTGAATAGCTTCAACGAATTAAAACCGTGTTCAATGCCAACCGCAACCGCAACCCTTGATCGCCTTCAGAAAACCAAGTTATTCATCATTTTCGACCTAAGATCGAGTTTCATGGGTAACTCAATAGCAGAAAGTGACCGAAGAGCGTAGAAGTGTATAGAGACAAATTGGTTGTGTATAGTGAGGCAGAAGGCGATCATATAGCTCACAATGAAGCCATCTTAAAGAGAATTGGTGAGTTTTGACTGTGTATTACTAAGAAGAATTCCCAAATAGCCAAAAACACTGTTGTCCTCCCGGGCTATGGAATGGGATATAGAGGAATACGACCATTACCTGAGAAAATCCTGACTGTCAAATCCAGTGAAGTACCGAACTAAAAACAAAGCTGAGACACTTTTCGGGAAGAGTGGCATTCTACAGTCAGTTTTTCAAAAATTTCAGCGGAATAGCAAGACCCTATGTAGGTTGCTGAGTAACGCGAAATGCACGTGGAAGGCAGAGGCACAGAAAAAGTTTGATCGAATATCAAGAGCTGTTAGATGGCAAACAGATGACATTGAAACTGCCAGTGCCTGCCCGGGAAGCAGTTCACAGTTTCTCCAGACGTGAGTGATTATCGTATAGATGCTGTTTTAAAGCAAACGGGAGTTGTTGAATATGCTGGCCACGTACTTTGATTGGACACTAGTAACTAGTGTGACGTGTCTAGTCCTTTCTTTGGTGTAGACTGAATTATATCAGTCAGGTTTGCAATGTGGCCACCATTTTAGGTAGCTCTTCATCACGGTGCACATTGATTTGATGAATAGCTCATTGGAAACGTCTTAGACTGCAGCACTGAGTGACGCGGGCTCGAATCTCAGAAGGGACATGAATTACTTCAAGTTTGCAAATACGCCTTGCTGACGAGTGCCAACTAGCACGAAACCTAGGTCCAAGGCTTCCTGCCGATTGCCTCAAACTATCTAATACTGGCCATGTGTCGACACTTGCAAAGTAAAAGTATTCTTAGGTGGAAAATGAGGGTTTGGCCATTGTATGGGAACGATACCTGATCGGTCGTTGATTCCATACTAAGACTGATCACAAACCTCCGCAGTGACAGGAAAGAGCAAAGGGAATCACGAGGGAAGTTATCACGACGGATGTTACGCTTACAAGAGCGTGTTTTCGCGATAGGACATATTTCAGGAAAAAATGAAATAGCTGACTACTTGTCGAGTACTGATAATGAGGCCGAACTACCATAGGTAGCATGTAGAGTAAATGATTCGGAGTAAGACAACAACTTTTCGCCACCAGAAGTAGGATCCTACTCTTAAGACAGTCATCCAGATGATAAATGTAGGGAAAGAAATCCAGACGTCAGAAGGGAATATAAGGCTGAACACGGTAATGCATCACAAACATAGACTCAAACTAAACGCTCCCGGCATCCTACTTTGGCAAGACAATGATGGTAGATGAGCCAACGTGCGTGCTGGCAAAATATTACAAGCAATGTCGCAAACTGCACACTCGCTTGCCCGCAGTGTCAGTTGATGAAGGGTGGTCAATGCATTCGACCACCGCTACAAACGATTCCCGTAACTTCAGTCGGTAACTTGTGGCTAGTGGGCAAATGGATGCTTTCCCTCAAATATCGAGTGGAAATCATTACATTTTGGCGATGACGGAACACGCCAGCGGCGGGTGGACGCCATGGCGATTCCAGATCAGCACGCCAAGACGGTAGCCAAAGCAACAACTCGACATATTGTGGCAGGTCATGGGACGCCAAAGATGATAATGACGGAGCAAGGTCTATGTTTTGAGAGTGAAGAGTTCAAGACTCGTCTGGAGGCACTGGATAATAAGAGAATAAGACACAATCTGCATCATGCTCAACCGAACAGCCTATCAGTAAGGAACAACAATAAATTCAAAGGGAGGCTAGCTGCGAAGAGAAGCAACAATAAGACTGAACTACCGTTGGTATTACTGGTATATCGTGTGATAAAACAGGTGTAAATGAACGCGAACACTGAACTTTGGTTCGTCGGCCTTGGTCACCACTGGCGGGCAACTCGAAGGCGCGAATGGATCAATCGTGTACAGGTGGAAATTAGACGAAAGAATACGAACAAAAGTACAGTACATTATTTATAAAACATTTGTTTACAGACTCTGTACTAACCGCGATTTTAGTTGCCAAACAATACAACTTCTTTCTTACAAGTACTGGTGTTTTGGAGTTAAAGTCAAGAAACGGCCGTAGTAATTATCGATTCGGAGCGTCTTCGCAAATAATCGGAACTTGGATTTTTGTTCTTTGACAACAGAAGAATACAAAATCGCCTTTTTTGCTAATATTTCATAGATAACTACTCCTTACGTTGTGCCATAAGAGTTGGCTTTCTAATTAAATTCTTACCTTTATTTAGAACAGTTCGTACACTCACGAGATTAACGTATTCTATCCGCTTCTTAAATCGTTTTGCTATATATTGAATGGCTCATAACACTGGATCTGCTACAGACAGTTCTAGTTCATGTATTTGGATTTAGTACATTAGGCATTAATAACCATATATTTATTTCTGGTTACAGCTTGATGCCACACCGTATTTTCAGTACAAATATGGAATTTTCAGCACCGATATCGGTGGCCTAAATTTTGCAGGTCGACCATAGATAACGGGTGTTCGTCGGCAGGGGATCGAATCTCGTACCATGTACATGGTCGGCGAGAGTCATAACCACTGTGCCACCGACGCACACTTACCCTTTAGAGATTTCTGACTACCTTTCGACTTCTTTTTGTTCCCAGAAGTGCATACAAACACCAGATATTTATACTTCGCATGTGGCTCATCCTTGTTTAATTTAGATTCCCTCACAGTATATCCGGTTATTTTTAACTGATAATAGACACATTGATGGTACATTCACCTTCTCGAAAAGCTTCAAAACCCTTTCAGATTCAACCCAGGTTCTAAATTCTCCAGGTTTGATATGTTCTTCGAAAACCTTGCTAATATTAACTCTGATCGTGCTCTCTTCACCTGATCGACTCGTAGGTTGCTGCATAGTATAAACATAAACGTGAAAAACATTGTTTTTTCCAGATTTCTACATATTATGTAATCAATTGAGCCAGCAACAAGAGCGACAACCAACAAGTGAACTGGAAACAACAGCTTCTGTCACCCAAACATGTTCATGTGCATAAATTCTAAAATTTCTACACAGTTCTATTTCATAAACAGCTGAAAACAAGTAAAAACCCTGCCGACTTCCGGCCTATTTCCATCACTTCTGTTGTTACGCGCTGTCTGCACAAGATTATCGCCAAGCGATGGTCCAGATCATTCCCAATGGAAAAACTACGGTTTGCCTTCCTGCAACGTGATGGCTGCTTCGAAGCAACCAATCTACTTCACGCCATCTTGAGAGAAGCGCACTCCAACTACACAAGTTGCGCGTTAGCTATCCTCGACATCTCGAAAGCTTTCGACAGCGTCTTACATCAAACAATTCTAAGGGTGGCTGGGAGTTTTGGTGCGCCCCCAATGCTTAGAGAATATCTTACAAACTACTACTCCAACTCTTACAGTCTCTTCCACGAAGTGAATTGTCATCCAACACGAGGAGTCAAACAGGGTGACCTCCTGTCACCGCTTCTCTTCATCATGACTATGGATGAGATACTCAATGTTCTTGAAGCCCATGACCCCATCTACGTCGATGGCCATCCTCTGCACTACATAGCATATGCTGATGATCTCATCATCCTAGCTCCAAATGCTGCGGCTCTTCAAAACAAACTCAGCTGTATCGCCGCCTCGCTGGAGCTGGCGGGATTATCGATCAACGTCGACAAAAGCCGCACAATCAACATAGTCGCTGACAGACAGAGTAGAATCGTTGCCCTTTCTCCTACTGTCTTCAATATCAACTGCCTGTCAATTCCAGCCATCTCGCCAACAGAGGAATTTACCTATCTGGGTGTTCCCTTCAATTACAAGGGCAGGCGCTGCTTCGATCATGTCGGCGTCCTCAACAAATACTTAGACAATGTGAAAAGCGCCGCCCTTAAACCTCATCAACGAATGAGAATCCTGAGGAACAATCTGATTCCTCGTCTACTATATTCACTGACTCTCAGCATCACTCACAAGAATACCCTGAAAACGATGGACAAACTTATTCGTGCAGCTGTCCGCCGCTGGCTTCACCTCCCGAAAGACACTCCAACTGCATTTTTCCACGCGGATATCAAAAAGGGAGGCCTGGGAATTATGAATCTCTCAACAACGATTTCGATTCATGGGCGCAAAAGAATCGAGGCATTACTCAACAACAGGAACCCGCTCATACGCAGCATCGCGTCCTCCGAAACCTTCACACCTTTTCTTAGGATCTGCAACCTTCCGATGCAGGCCCACAGACAAATAGTGACATCAATAGAAGAAGCCCATGAAAGCTGGGCACAACAGCTACACTCATCGGCGGATGGTTATGGTTTGACTGAGTCAACAAAATGCCCTGAATCTCACAAATGGCTTCTCAACCCCGAAATGGTCTTGCCCAAACTCTATGTACGAGCCGTTCAACTGCGTGGAGGCCTCTTGGGCACAAAAACGAGAAGTAAGCGTGGACGTCCTAGAACGGACATCAACTGCAGAGGCGGGTGTGGTCAACCGGAAAATCTTCAACATATTCTTCAGCATTGCGCTCCAACTCATGACGTCAGATGCAAGAGACACAACTACGTCCTCAAGTTGATCGCTAACAAATTGTGCAAAATGAATACCAGATTTAACGTCGAGCCATGTGTTCCAACGCCCACGTCTTTCTGTAAACCTGATCTGATTATCTTGTTAGACGGAGCAGCATACATTCTCGACGTAACAATCTGCAGCGACGCCTTCATTTATATCAGCCATGCGTCGAAGATGTCAAAATACGGAACTCCAACGATGGTTGCTGCATGCCAACGGTTCCTGTCTGCAATGGGACATACAGTTCAAAGAATCTTGCAAATTCCTGTTGTAATCTCTTATCGAGGGATGATCAGTCAACTCTCTGCAAAATACCTTCGCAGACTGTTTTTCACCTCCTTCGACATTTCGAACCTCTGCATTTCAACCATCAAAGGCTCTTTGAAAATCTATGATACTTATATGCGTGGAACATATAGACTCAGACGTGGAAGACAATTGAACCAATGATGTTGTAAGTTTATTGTCATATCAAACTACTCTGTGAACGTTTACTGTACTACCATCTGTTGTAATACACTGCGAGACAAATTGTAACACTCATACACATGTATACTCATTGAACCTATATTACTGTTATGAACTTCCTAAAATACGTGACAATTTTGTTTATTCTATATCTTCTAATTGCTCCACACTATGTACACGCAAAGAGCATATTGTCCTTATAAAACTCTCCGATGTTAAAGACTATTGCTACACACAACTCGCTGATATCCTATGATTCACATATGTAAGCAACATCCAAATGCTCAAAATTGAAAAGATTCTTGTATTACATTTAATGATTTCATAGATATTAGATATTAAAATCATACTTCTGCACCACATATGAATGTCTCACATGGACACATGACATGAACAATCACACATAAGAATACATAAAACTGATAGTCTTGCAGTAAAAGTACATATTATTGGAAATAACATGGGCTGCTGTGCAAATTTTCTTCTATTTTTCTTTCTTTCTTTTTTTTACAATTATGTAATATTAAAGAAATTTTCCATGTATTTTTGTGCGTGTACTCAACTTGAATATTGTAAAAATAGTCCATTCGTTTCCGCGAATGGACAATTTTTATTTAATATTCGAAAATAAATATGTTATATACACTCGGGTACTTCATCCAAATTTTTCCCCCAATCCTCATTAGTCTTGTCCTTCACTTCTCTTCCCTGTTGCGCGTGCGTTTACTCACACTGTATTACCTACCTTCACAGGTTTTTCCTGCCCAACCTTTCATTTGTTTTGTGTATTCACTTTGTCCAACTGGGAAGGTGCCCTGAGAAGCGAAATTCAGAAATTCCAGTAGTGCTACTATCCAGCCACATACAGGATACTTCTCTCGAAATAAAGCAATGTATCCCTGATTATTGCGTTCAGCAGAAATGCAAAAGTGGAGGGGACAAACTGCTTTGGAACCTGTGCAAAACACGGGGCTGTTCACGGACAATTAGTAGCAGGCTAGGAAAACTATTTGGTAACCTATTCACTTAGCAAAATAATCATCAAACAAATAACCACAAGAGCGTTATAGAGTCCAAAGAGAGCAGGTGATACTGAACCTGTGCCTCGTAAGCAAGTGGGGCGGGGAAGCTTTGTCATTCAATGGAAAAAAGAAACCTAGCAGGCAGTGAAGAATTCGGACACTTATTTACTGCCTGAGTTGTGAGTCCTTTGAGATATAGAGACCCTACATTCACGAGGTTTATAAGAGGTGATGAAAAGGATACTGGATGAGGAGCAGTGGGTTCGGCATATATTACTATGATATCGTCTACTGAGTCTGCCCTTCAAGCTGAGTACAAAATTAGTACGAAAAATAATTTTTGGTTTCGAGCTCAAAGTCTTCGTGGTCTCAGTATTGATAGCTGCACATTAAGGGAAAGATTGTGGATATCTTGGAACCTGGTTATTTAGGCTGCTTAAATGGCTCTGACCTCGTTTCTTATCGGCTTCAACTCGAAGCAACTCTCGTGATTATGGTCTTCAGGAGCGCTATCAATTAAATCACTAATGTCCGCTAGAACCTCTGCGGGCAGTGCGGCTAAAACACATCCATACTTCGCGATATGTGACTTGATTCCGCGGGTAGCAAAGAGGGGTTCGATGATAGCAAACCAAATCCGCGGCTCAATCAAACCAAATGGCGGTGGACGCAGATCGACTATTGCATTGATTGGTGAGTCTTGTGCCTTATTAGTCTCAGTTGCAGCAGGTGAACGTGTAGGTGAGGACATGATTATTATGCGAATATACAGGTACACAGATATAGATATATAGAATGTGCAGTCAAAAATAAAAATGATAACAATATAAATATAGAGTTTTTAGAAAGCTAAGATGTTCAGACGGGCTCACCAATTAATTTGTCGGGGACTGTTTAGAACCAGTTCATTAACATAACAAATATGCGAATAAAAATCGAAGTCAATGAGAGTACAATGCAACAATAAATTATCAAAACGCAGTAATGAGTTATATTAATTAATAGGTTACTTGGATATGTTGTTAAAGTCCACTGCTACAAATTATTTATATAATCCACAGAAGCATCGACTGTTGGAATCGTGTCTACTGATAGAAGCTGTGTTCCGGTTGTAGACTTTATCTTTGGATAAGGATGATAGATTCCTGCAATAAATCCAAAGTAAAGAACACGGTTTGAGTTGGGTGAGTAGACAGAAATGGCCAGAGAGAAGGCGGAGCTACCAACAGTATATTGTATTTCAAATTGTACTCGGAAGTTATATGTATTTAAACATAAATAGTTTTAAACAAGATTCATGTACAATGTTTCTGATTTCAACATCTGAACAGAAAGTGTACAATCATATGGTTAAGTACTCCACATATCTATCCTGCTAGACCTGAGCTGCGGCCACACTACCTACTTACTCATTAGCCTGTTCTCCATAGACTGGTGGACAGGTTGTTCTTAACATCTCTACAACTACAGAAGTGGGAATATAATTTTTGTTGCTGTTTAATTATGTGTTTATTAACGGTGGTATGAAGAGAGTACAGACATATACAATCACACCACGATGCGCACCTGCGCCCTTGTTCGTTGAAAACCAAATTGTCCTCAATCGGATCCAGTCACTGAATACAGAGGAATTCACCGTTGAAAGCGAAATGGATGAGATTTAATTGAATAGATGAACTTCCTTCATCCCATATAGACACTTAATGTCTGGATGAAATAATTGGTCAACTGAGGTGTGATTTACACTTACCTTCTACAAAAGAGTTCACTAAAGACAGTATACCAATACTTAAAATTACTAAGTAATAACTAAAGAATCTGAGGGTTGCAATCTCGTTGTCGTAAATATTTAGTGTTTCGGAGAACTCTGGCGTTTCATTACGTCACGTGAAGTTTGGTCTCGATAGGACTTTTGTAGGCGCGCTTTCAAAGTAATTGACGGTCGTAGCGTTAACTGGGCTGTCGGGAAAACAGAAATAACATAATGTACACGGAGGTGATGGTTTTTTGCAGGGGGAATGCAGAAGTGTTGTTTGCCATTTCTAAGTGGTAATTCCTGGCGAATATTTGACTGTGCTATGTATTACTGGTGTCTATAAAATACTTGTTGCCAGTGTAATATTGTTGTGTGCTGTGATGCGTTAAACCTAAATTTGAAACAAAACGTCACTTACACTTACTCATAAGAGTAAACATGGCGACATTGTATCCATTTGTATGTTGAAGATGTATGATGGTCTGTAAGTATCTATCCCAGTCGGTTATTTTTTTTTTCGGACCTGGGATATGTGGGTAAAAACGTGGGCACTTTTTCGTTTGTAACATGGGTAAAGTGGGAAAAAGTGGGCTATTTTCAAAAATGACATGGGCAAAGTGGGTTTTCATATGAAAACAAAGTAGCTTACGTTTTTGGTTAAAAAAAAGACCTAATGTAGTTCGATAACGCTAAACTCCACTACTATTATCGACCTAATCGAGGGTAAACTCTTTTCTGTGTGAAATCCAAGTGTGTAAGATCCAGCCTGTTTCTCTCCTGATCATGATGATCATGAACAGTTTGCTGAAGGCGTGTACAGGTCTGCGAGATTTTGTTCCATCTCTTCATCTGTATTAAATGACTGATTCTGTATATATATATATAATTAGTGAAAAAGCAACAGAAAGAAAAGCCTTAGTATGATGGGACTAAATGAAATTGCACCATACTCTGTTGTGTCGTAATCTGAATACAGCGATTGTTTGTCTGCAGTACGTACAACTATGTACTAGAAACTACCGGAGGGTAAACTCGTAATTGACGCATTCATGGGCCGATCCTTGCAAGTTCTCTACATGTTTTACGAAGTCTGTAAAGTACATCACTAGTCTTTTCCTTATAAAACTGGTGGCAGGTTAATACGGGAATTGTAGTCTCTTTTTATAGATGGGTACAGTAGTGGTCTCACTAGTGATTAGTACGATACTAGATTTTCCAAGCCTTTTCAGGCGATCTGGTCTTGTTACCATCTTCAAAAGAAACAAGGTAAGGTAAGTTGTTCCAGTCGGTTGCCTTATGGCTGCTGTGTACTTGTAGCTCTTTATGAAACTGCTCTTCGTTAGCTGGGACATTGTAAACAAAATATAGCAGTAGTCCTGGATTTAGTGTTCGACATCTTCCGGACAGATTTTGAAGTTACCTTAGCATTTTTTCTATCAATAGGGAACTCTCTCACCAGTCTTGGTCAATAGGATATTTTTTCTATTGCTTGTCATCCTCTTCTTCTCCAACCGTCTCATTTCCGTTTTTTCTGTATTGTTGTTCGACTATGTTTTGTGGCATATTAACCAGTGCTGCTACCATGCCTTAACGTCTGCTTAGATTTTCTGAAAAATGACGTTCATTCCATGATTCAAGCCTTGTTTTAGGAGGGACATGTCGACTTTCGCCCTTGACAAGTATGTTTGACGGATTTACTACGAACCAGATAAGAAGTGTCCATTCATTTGGTGCTTATTGATTTCTCTAAAACATTTAATAGTGTTTAGCTCACAAGGAAGTTTACAGGTTTTTGTGTTAAATGTAATACACAAGAGTAGTTTAAAGATTAGTAACGTGACAGAAAACAAAGAGTAAAGGTAGGTAAAGTAATCTCTGCGCTGGGACCGGGCACTAGTAAAGCCCTTTATGATATTGTACTAACACCTGTTTTATCCTAACTGGCTATTAACAAATTGTTGGGAGTGATTATGTCGTAATCCTTGTTATTTACAAGGGACGTGATGGCTTAAAGGATTATATATGATTACGTAAATGGATTGTCATTTCAGCTTGACTTGTGAGTCACTGATTCAGACCTTAACTTAGACAAGTTTGAATGGTCATGAAATAGCATACGTGGTACAGTAGGTGCCTCTTAATATCTGAAATACAAAGACGTATACGTATGAATTCAGTCCCCATTAATCTCACGGTAGAATTTATTTACTACCCCAAAGTTTGTGTATTTTTCCCCTATGAATAGGTGAGGCCTTAAATAATGATATGTCTAATGGGATATCGAATCGTGACGGATGTAATAAGGCAGAAAAACTGTATAGTTTATCATCTAGAACTAACCCTGACTAATCTACATGCTCTATTTTTAACCACTAAGACATGAGTTCGAGTTTATCTCCATCTACCAAGGTTTAGGCATCCAGGTAGATGACATAGGGTTGGAAAAGTATTAGGGGTAGTCGAACCGAAAGCTGGAATCAGTCTATGAAGTCCGACAGTCGAGTGGAACCATGTACCGAGGTGCAAGTTGCCTGGTTCGGGTCTTTGGGATACTAAGAGCCAATAGCTAGAGACTTTTGGTGAGATAGCTGAAAATCTTTCTCAGTTGTAGTAGATACATTCACCCCTTGTGGTCTCTCATATCAATTAAACCCTATTGTTTTTCTATGTTGTTATTCTTTCTTCTTCAATTTTCTGTTTTTTATCGTTCTTTTGAATCTTTGTGTACTAAATGGAGTGTAGCAACTTGAACTTCTGTGCAGAATTCTCTGTTTAAATTCATTCTTTCAGTCAGTATCATTAGCCCTAGCACAAAATGAGTGTATGGCTCATTACCGACCTCATGAAAGTACAGCAATAATATTTCCTTTTAGCAGATATTTATATGTCGTACATTGAGAATTTATCAGAGGATTTAATCGAAAATGTGCCACTTTATAGAAGGTATGTAGATGATATTGTAATCATCAGTGATAAGTCTTGTTCTGCGACCTAAATTTTAAATCGAATGAATGAAGTTCAGAATAGCATACCACTTACGTCTGTAGAAGAGGATGATAATTATTTATCTTTCCTAGACATATTGCTTAGTCAACGGACGGCTTGATGTGTCAATAAAAAGGTCTATTTATAGAAAACCTACCTGGACAGGACAGTATCTTAATTACCACAGTTTCTGCCCTATTCGGTACAAAAGAGCCTAAGTGAGCGAGGTGCCTCTTCAGTAGAATCCAACGAATATGCACTGAAGACACAATTGATGATGAGGAAGAAAGAAAGTTGACACAAACTCTGGTTGATAACAATCATCTAGACAAGTTCATCAGGAGATATAAAGTAGTCAGAACACCAAGACCCACTCTCCAACTCGCCTCTAAAAAAGACGTGTACATCAAGCTACCCTATATGGGGCATCAAAGCAGCTTGATAACTAGACAGAGATTGAACACCGCTGCTGTTAAAAAGACTTTTTATGCAGCTAATATCATAATAATAATTGAGAATGTGAAGCCAATATATCCACCATCTAAGTCCTTTGAACATGCGAAAAATGATGTCACATCCCACTGTATTTACCAATTTGAATGTACGTGTGGACACACATACATAGGGAGGACTCATCGATCTCTGCAAGTGAGAGCTGGCTTCAGAGCATATTCCTAAATGGCTCCAGAAACAAATGGAATCCCCAGAACCTATTAACGGTGAGAACAGGAGACCTAGCTCTTCTATTGCGAAACATATTATAGAGACAGGACATAAAATTGACGTTAACAGATCTTTTAAACCTATCTATAAAACGTGTTTGGGGCGTATCCTAAAGTTTGTGGAAGCCCTAGCAATTAGAAAGTTTAAGCCACGTTTATGTGTTCAAAAACAATTCGTCATCACAATAAACCTTCCTTGGTAAACTTTGTTTTGATACCATCCAGAGTAGATGTACTATTACCTCTGTTATTTGGTTTAGTGATGATCTTCATTGTTATTTTGACCTTGAATATGTCATTTTAACTTGACCTAAGTAGTCTATTTTCTCTCCTCTTAACTCTTTATTAATTTCATATATATGCAGTCCTATGACAAGTCCGTGTGTGCTGGATCAGATTGTTTGAAATGTGTTGCGCAAATTACACGATTCAGACAAATTACGTCTTCTTATTGCTTTATCTAAATATTTCCTTTCCCAGATCCATATAATGTTTTTTAAAATTTAAAACTCTGACATGCTGTCATATTGATAACTGTGCATATTTTCTCTTCAATTAATTTTAGAATCCCATCTGTTCATTGTGAAAGCTATGGTGAATTTCTGACCAAAATACCTATTTGTGTTCTGCGTGTGTATTTCTAATTACACACACACACACACACACATCTAAACGTATATAGACAGGCGGAAAATGTCAGACAGTCGGTGTATTTTTACTGGCAATCAAAAGGCAAAGGTTGTTCGAATAATACTCTAACTACTTTTTGTATTTTTAGTGTTGTAATGTTTCATCATGGATAAGAAGTAAAATTAAAGATGAAGGTGTACAAGCACGAAATATAATCAAATATAGTGTACCTGTTGATAATCCTAGTCCTTGTGAGTTTTATCATGATATTTTTCATATGCTCAGTTTTACCTTCATAATCTTTAATCAGTTGTCATTTGTTTTTTTTCTTGGCTACTTGCCAAATTTCGACAGTCCTAATATATGTTAGTTTGCAATTATTTATTTTTGTGCACTAATATGGCGACAAAATACACAGTCCTCTGAATCCCTTAGGCAGAAGTCTTGGTATGTTTGGTATTTTATTCACCCTTGTCAGGACTGATCTGCATCGACTCGTAGTTTATAGACAAGGAGTGAACTGGTTGAGCAAATTAACCAATTCACTTATTAGGTAAGTTGCATTAACCGTGATGGATTGATTACTGACGAAATCTCAGCATGGATACAAAAGGCTCGTGTGACATTTACCACCTTACGTCATCTCTGGCGTAGACATCATATCTGGTTATCCGTCGAAAGACGTATATACTGCTCAGCAGTTCGCTTTGTCCTCTATGGCTATGAGATATGGTCATTGGAAATAGATGACCTACAGAAGCTGGCTGTCTTTGAGCACAGATGTTAGAGTTCTGTCTCCTCTGTTAAGTGGTGTAACAGGATGTATTCTTACTTAGGGAGGACATGTCAACTTATAGGGTTGTGAGGGTAAATCAGTTGACATGACTGGAAGAAGTATTACACATGTCGAATCACCACCTTTCTCGTTGAGCAATATTAGCTGATGTAGGATTATGTTAGAAAAGAGTGAGGGGGTTCTCATCAAAACTTCACATCAATTTATGAAGTCTCCAACTGTTGGACTGAGCCAGCCACGTGAGGAGTTGAGGATTGTTTGGTTGGGATATTGTTATTATTATTGTTTCCTTTAGTTCCTAGAGAAACATAGGGCTTCAGCTGCACGTCTCCATTGCGTTCGCTTCTCTGCTAATGTTTTCACCTGGCTCCACGTCTGCTCACATGCTTTCATCTCCTCTTCGCTCGATCTCCTCCATGTCACCCTTGGACGACCAATTCGCCGCCTTCCATTCGGGTTCCACTCGAGCAATAGCCTGGTGTGTGATGTCACTTGATGGTTTGGTTTCTCAGAGCACGGCCACAAATTCACCTCCATTCCTTCCTGCATATTCGTTGCACAATTGGTTCCTGTTGGGTTGGTTCGCTCATTGCCAGAGATCCCTGTGGCTGATCTTTTCTGCCCGACCATCTGATCTTGAGTAGTATTAAGCAAAGATAGCTGTTGATGAAAGTTTGTAGTTTGTTCGAAGTGCCTTTCGTGACGCGGCGCCAAGTCTCTGATCCTTAAAGTATTACTGACTACATAGGAGTTGAAAATCCGGATGTTATTTTCCATACTGTGTAGTGCTGTTGATCTCCACACAGACTTGAGAGTAATGAAAGCTTGTCTTGCTTCCCCTATTCTTGCTTTTATATTCTCATCAGTTCCCGTCTGCCTGTAGTTGAAATGATGCTTCCCAGGTAGCTATGTAGGTGAAGGAGGTTGCTTCTTTCAGATTTCTCTCATTTATGCTGATTGTTGTCTGTTGTTGTTGTTGCTGTTGTCCAGGAATCTTTATCACCTCTGTTTTCTGTGTTTACCTGAAGGCTTATCTTTGATGCTTCTTCTGTGAACTTGTTGCTTTTCACTTGCATATCTTCCAGTTTGTGGGAAATCAGACATATATCACATCTGCGAAATCCAGACCTTCCAAGTTTTTTGTATGGGTTCATTTTATGCCTGTCTCCTCGCTGCCCGGCCCGCTGTCTGTCGCATTATCCAGTCTACCGCAATCAAGAAAATCATTGAAGATAGTAGGCAGCCAACCAGCCTTGTCTTACTCCCGTCTTCACTTTTTCGAAGGATTCCGTGAGTTTCCCGTTGTGGATTACTTGTCGTGCAGCATTGCCGTACAACTGTTGGATGAGATGTATAATATTTGGCGGCACCCCTTGGTAGTAGCGAAGTAGTTGCCAAATCACCTCTCGATCGACGCTGTCTGTCGAAAACCTTTTCAAAGTCAATGAAGTTGAGCGAGGTAGAGAGCTGACTACCATTCCAAGCTAGCTCTGTTCAATGATGATGCGTAGTATTGCGATTTTATCGATGCATGACTTGTTTTGCCTGAATCCAGCCTGTTCCAGTCAAAATCCATTAAGTCCTACCCTGAAACTCGCTCAGTTAGTCAGTTGTATTAATATGTCGAGAATTTAGTTCATTAGTGTAAGTATCCAGCCTCAAATAGGCTTTGAAATTAGTTCCAAACAGTCAATGTATGAACATCATAGTGTATTTCATACATCATGCTGAGAATCCGCTTCTTAACTTATATCCTAAATGGGAGTTGCATTTGTGCAATAATTCTGGAAGAATGTTTAAAATATTTATGCTTATCTACAGGTCTATTCAAAGCATCTTTCGGATGTAATTCTAAGTGAACGTTACTCAGAGCTGTTAATTTTTGCCTCAATAGGTTGATTATGTGTACATTTTCGTTAGCTCAGCTCTAAAGTGTGAAAAATGCAACAAAACATTTCTTGACCTACAGTTATGCTCTGATAAGCACTTTATTATTACCAAGAACCTACTTCCAACTTAAAGAAAGTTATTCTGTCACCTACCTAGTAGATGCCAACATCAAGTTATGTTTGTAAAAAATTATATTTGTAAAATCTCAGCGAGATTGAAATGAGTAATTCCAACGTTTCGTTCGGCAATCTGGTCCGAACTTCTTCAGGGAAACTAATCGAAATTAACATAACAGGGGTTTATATATAAAAGGAACATCACTTATTTTTGAAGAACTTCGTCCAATCATGAGTCATTCAACAAGTATAATAAACAAAATTTTATGAGCTGTGATCAAAATTTGACCTCGGACTTACAAATATTGCTCTAACTTTGTTAAACACATTAAACAGAGTGTGTATGTGTGTGTGTGTGGGTAAACAGTTGTAAAACATTTCTTAACGTTTCCATAAGAAGATATGGACAGTCGAGAATTTTGACCAAGTACTAATAATTAGTGATACATATCCATTTTTATTTATTAATAAGGATTTCCTATGCATCAGCCAACATCACGCCTTCATGTCTGTTCACACTGTTAGTATCTAGAATTTTATGATTAGACGTATTTTCAAAATTATGGTGTTTAGGATTGGAGTTTAGTAGAAGCACCCTGTCGAACTTATTGCATTGTCTTCTTTCTGAAGATTGAGCTGCTTTATTCGACCTAATGGAGTTGTCAGGTGACTCGACAGCTACGGATTTAGGATATGCATTCTGTTGTAGACAACGGAGAGCGAAAACACGATGATCTTCACGATAATCATAAAATTCTAGCTACTAACAGTGTGAACAGACATGAAGGTGTGATGTTAGCTGATGCATAGGAAATCCTTATTAATAAATAAAAAATGGATATGTATCACTAATTATTAGTACTTGGTCAAAATTCTCGACTGTCCATATCTTCTTATGGAAACGTTAAGAAATGTTTTACAACTGTTTACCCACACACACACACATACACACTCTGTTTAATGTGTTTAACAAAGTTAGAGCAATATTTGTAAGTCCGAGGTCAAATTTTGATCACAGCTCATAAAATTTTGTTTATTATACTTGTTGAATGACTCATGATTGGACGAAGTTCTTCAAAAACAAGTGATGTTCCTTTTATATATAAACCCCTGTTATGTTAATTTCGATTAGTTTCCCTGAAGAAGTTCGGACCAGATTGCCGAACGAAACGTTGGAATTACTCATTTCAATCTCGCTGAGATTTTACAAATATAATTTTTGACAAATGTCTACTTCTCACTCGGCGCCCAAATATTTTAGAACTATTCTGTCAAATCTTGACGACAGTTCATTTGAATCAAGTTATGTTGTTGTGCATTGTCGTTACAGAAGACAATTATATAAATCTAAGTGGTAATAGAGCATTTACGTGAGCTTAGATCATGCTCTTGTACATAGCACAAATAGGTGAGCAAAAATTGATTAACTATGTGAGGATGGGACATCAGAGACCCTACGTAGGTTTCTCAATAAAGCAGGAATTAGGGTGGTAATTCAAACCTCCTACAAACTCTGCCTTAAAAGACTTCGATTAATGAACACGTATACAGGAGGTTCGCTTGGCATATGCCAACTCACGCTATATCTGGCGTAGATGTGATATCCGGCTGGCTATTGACCAGAGGGCTTGTGTAGTGCTCAGCAGTCATTTCGCTCTGTCCTCCTTTATGGCTGGCTGTGAGCGAGACATGGCCATTGGAAGTGGAAGATACGAAAAGGCTAGCCAACTGTCTTTCACCGTAGGTGTCTGCGTTTTATCTCCCATGTTAGGTGGTATAATAAGGTGAGCAATATTTAGGTTAGGCATCGGTCGAGTGCTAGGTAGGTGGGTAGGAGAGAAAATCAGTCGACGAGGTTGTGAAGTTACACCGATTGAGAGAGATGATTAGGACATGTGTTACGCATGCCTAGTCTAGACTAGTCATCGTCTTTCTCGATCAACGGGCATTGTTGACTGATATAGGATGGGTCAGGTTGGAAAAGAGTTAGCTAGTGATGGCCAAACCAAAACATGGCTTCATCAGTCAATGAAATTCACAACAGTTAGTTTAAACCAGCCAGCCGCCATGTAGCGAGGTGTAGACTTCCTGGCTGGCTGGTTGGGGTCCTCGGGGTTCTATCAACCGACCAATGAAGGCTAGAGACAATTGGTGATATATCTTGAAATCGTTGTTAATGGCTGGTGCAGATGCATCGTATCTAAAAAACTCCATTGTTCTTCCATATTACCATTGTTTTTGACTCGCATTTCTGTTTATTATCTCTCTTTTGAACTTCTCTTTACTCTCTTCTCTTGCTTTGTGTGGTACATGGAGGGAGTTTGGCAATTTGAACTGCTGCACATCTGTGCAAAGTTTTACGTTAAAACTGGTCAGTCAGTCGGTCTTAGAAATGTGTTTCAAGTGGTTAGATGTTGCATATAAACATATTTTAAGTTATTATTTACTAGATTAGTTGTTAAAGTAGGCAACATTTAATTTTGTGAATCCCAAGTGTAAATATTAACTCATATACACCATAGTATTGAGGTGTCATGCATATAGTATGCTACCTTTTCAATTATTACCTACCCCCTTTCACATAACGCATACTTTAAATTTTTGTTTACAATAATCCTTAACCTTTTGCTTTTTAGCTAAACGTCAAACACGAAAATGTGATTTCAGTCTGTCTTCATCTGAAATTGTTCCAAAGATGATGGCTGATGATACAGAGAATGACATAATGACCTCGACAAGTATTGTATCTTCACATAAAGAAGGCGGAAGTCGTCGATCATCCTTATCTTCTATTGTCGACATTCCGGAAATCATAAACAATAGGATTAGTCTGTATACGAATAAATTTCATGAAGAACATTCAAAGTCTGATGCACATTCTGTCAGTTTAATATCAAACACCAACTCGAAAACTGTTTGCCCAGCACAATCTCGTCATTGTCGGCGGCTTACTTCAACAACAAAACCAACAACAGCTCTATTATATAGGAAACCTCTCACTGAAAGTGAATATAAAGCACGTTATTGGGGTCAAATGTTAGATACTTTAAGGCGAACTATAGATGAGATCTATTCAGCGTGTGAAACTGACGAGAATGAAGTGGAATGCAAGGTGAGCAATTTTTACTGACTTATGTGTATGTAATATTGTGGTGAGAGCTGGCTGCTAGCCAAAGTTGGTAGACAGTAATTTACGTCAATGTGTTTATGTCCCCAATATTGGTCGTGAGAAAAACAGGAACAAAGACTTTGCGTAGGCGGATACAGTTAGCATATAGATGATCTGTTGCCTGACCCTTGTCTTCTGTTGTTACATTTGGTGTCGCTGCCTACCGACAAATGGAAAGCCTTTGCCCTACAGTTTTCAATGGAGACATATGGATCTTCGGGCAGGACTTCGAGGCTTCTGCGCAGTTGAGTGGCTTTCAAGATCTGTCGGCGATGAAGCTGCTACTTGGGACGCTGCTGGAAGGTCGGGAGAAAGCAGCATATGAAACTGTGAGGCGAAATACAGACGAATGTGCGACAGGGGCAGGCAAATAGCCTCCAAAGTGGGAAGGACCACATATGGTCACGTTGAGATGGGGTTACGCAGACACAGTCGCAATGGTAAACAAAGAAACAGGTGAACAGCAAGCGCCGAGATTCCAGACAGCAAGAAAAACGAGCAAAGCCCCTAGAACCAAGAAGACCAAACCAACTTCAGTCGCAAGTCTTTGACGAGGGGATGAGTGTGGTGAGAGCTGCCTGCTAGCCAAAATTGGTAGACAGCGATTTACGTCAATGTTTATGTTCCCAATATTGGTCGTGAGAAAAACAGGAACAAAGACTTTGCGTGGGCGGATACAGTTAGCATATAGATGATCTGTTGCCTGGCCCTTGTCTTCTGTTGTTACAGTATGATATATCTTGTCTGATAAGCGGCTATTTTGTGATTATCCTCACCCTAAATTATACCTCACTCACATGAATTTCTGTTGTGTTTTTGTTTTTTTGTTTTCAGGAAGTTATCATGATCCTGGAACACAGTAAACAAGACTTTTTCTCATTAATTGAAAAAATGAATTTACTACGGGATTATGAACAAGCTGATGAACAAAATAAGTAAGCCTGTCTATTTTATATTACTGATTAAAACACAAAGGTGATACATTGTGGGGGGGGGGACTACACAATGATGTGCGCTACACAAAATCTCATAGTCTGTCCGAGGGCTAGGATACTACCCGGATGTTCAGGCCGAAGCAAGTGGTGGTTGTTGTCTTTAGGGGAGGCAGCTCCCCGCGAACCTTTCACATGAAGTCTGATCCACTAGGTAGTGTAACAGAGTCAAAGAACTACATTCCCATCATTTGTTGTGACAAAAATAGGTTGATACAACATTCGATCTGGTCGGATTCTGTGTAGCCTATGTACACCATAGACGCAGAGACTGCGGCAGATGTGTGCTCACGCCATTATTGCAAAAGGTTTGGAAGGAACGCATCGTCATCGAACAAAGTATAGAAGGGCAGTCAAACCTCTCCCTATCTCAACTTTATCGACTTCGAAAAGGCCTTCTACAGCTTTGACCGATACATAATTTGGAAACTACTTCAACACTACGGCGTGCAGTGCCCAAGTCTTTGTCAACCTCATTCTACAATTGGCAATGACAATGTCACGTGTCAGGTGATCCACAACGGAAAACTCAGCGAGGCGTTCGAAGTGCATATAAGAGTAAGACAGGGCTGTCTATTATCACTGATGATATTCTTAACTGAAGTGGACTGGATTATGCGTCAGACTGTGGGTAATGAGGAGACAGGAGTACGCTGGACCTCCGATGAGAAGACTCTAGAAGAGAGAAGAAGAGAATTAGCAACAAAAAACTCTAAACCAATTGCTCAACAAATATGTAGGAGCAAATGGAGATGGATAGGGTATGCGCTGAGGAGGCTGTTGAATGACATCGCGTGCCAGGCCGTCGCTCAAGTGGAACTCGAATGGGAAACGACGAGTGGGTCGTCGGTGCGAGGATGACACGGAGGAGATCGTATGGGGAGGAGGAGATGAGAGATTATGGGCAACCGTGGACCCAGCTAAAGAGGACAGCAAAAAATAGAACAAAGTGGAGATGTGTTGTTAAAGCCCTGTATTCCCTGAAACTAAGGGAATAATAGATGTAAATGTACACCATAGGTTGGAAATCAGGGTAAACCTGGATGCCCACCACTATGGTTGTAAGTTCTCGACATTAGCATTTGTCCTTTCACTTATATGAAGAACCACCCTTGTTGTGTAAAGGCAATGATGAATAGGACTTAACCTGGTAGAGGCTATGAACATGTGACTACTTGAGAGCATTTCAAAAAGCAGACTTAAGTCTACTCATGGTCGACTGTACGAAGTCGTTTATGGGGATAGCTCACATTGAACAAACTCATCCCAGCCTCTTGCAAGACCAAAAGGGCATGCAGTATCATCCTGTGGTTCAACCACTCGAAAGCTCTGCCCTATCCTCCTAGAAGCATTTATTTTGGTATAATGTTTAGATTTTACTTCTGTGATCCTCTGATCTTTCAGTGATATGTATTAGTTTATCTGCATAACTGAGTCTATTTTCCTTTGCACACATACACAAAATACAATCAGTATTTGGTATTGATGGAAAGCGTCTGTAATAATATGCGTTTACTAAACATTTGTGTGCGTCGGTGACACAGCGGTTAGGACGCTCGCCAACCATGCACATGGTCCGGGGTTCAATCCCCGGCCGGCGCACTCCTTTACCTCGCTAATCCAGAAATAATGCTGGTGAAGAGGAAGGGTTGGGCGTTAGGCTGGCTAGCAACCTCATCCTGTAAAATTAACCACTGCTACAGAAACTTCAAGCCACTAGCTTGAAGGCGCCATATTTTCCACTGGGAACGTGAAGGAAAGAAAAAAAACTAAACATTTGTGGGAATATGAAGATTTCTTAAGTTTAATTTCTGTGCAACTCATCGTTCTCAATCTCTGTGGCCTATATGGTGTTGAGTAGTATTCATTCCTTGGAACTACTTGAATTTGAATTATCTTATGAGAATGTATATCAGGAGTTTTATGAAATTATATGACTGTTTAGCATTTTGATACATGTTTGCTTTCTGTTATGAGGTGTATCAACTGAAAGAATTACGCAGTAATGTAAAGCATTCAACTTCCAGGTACCACCGGCTCCTTCAGTCTGAGCATTTGAGTGTTATCACCAGCTCTCGCACAATATGTATGCGAGTCATAGCTTTGTAACTAATTTTAACCAACCAACCAAACACACAGTAGTGGCAACTCCAATTATGAGAATGTCCTTTTGCCTTTCTGTTAGATGTACTCAAGGTTTCCACGTTGTTCCGTGGTTCGTGGCAGTCGGCAGTAAGCCTTGCATGACGTAGTTGACGTCGTGATTGTTAGCACTCATCAGAAAAGCGTATCTGAAATTTTGAAGAGAGAGTCGTGTCCTTTTTGAGATTCCAGCCCTGGTCACCCCGTGCTGCAGTTTTCACAGAGCTATTAAGCCTCGCGACTAAACTTTTTATAGGACTGTAACGGATGCTTTCATTGTACGCTTGGTAGTTTTATGCGTCTAGTTCTTCGCTAGGCTGACAGACTGAATCCTGTCAAATAAGTTTGCAATGTGGCACACCATGCTAGGCGGCTCGCTATCAAAAAAGACACACTCTGAATTGTTGTTAGGTGATTGTAACTGTAGCTTTGAATGCGCTTTATTTATTTGAGTTTCGTAAGTTATAAAACACACGAATTATTGTGCGATATTCATAAACGCCTGATTTCTTGTAAATTTTCGATTAGAAATATTGTTAATTCTGTAAAACTCTTATGAGAGTATTTGTGAATTAATATGTGTTTGTGGGGTTCCCCGATTAATTTCCGAGGCATGCTCCTTCCTTACCAAACGAAAAAAACAACAACCAGTTTTCCTGGAAACTTATCAACTAAATTTCAATCCCGTCTTGATTACTGCATATCTTCTAGATAGATTTCTAAAGTTTTTGATGAGAACATATGTATCATTGGGTCTACCAAGCCGCAAGTATGAGAACACTTATACCCCAGCAATGCTGGATTGTAGCTGTGCTGTTACACAAATCACCAGGAGTCGTAAATGATAATGTGATCAGATCATGGTTTCTCTGGGCTAAACGAGTTCTAAGCTGTTCACTGTGATCCATTTTTAATGAGTATCGATGGTGTTTTGGATCCCCCCTCCCAATCGGGTTCATTGTATAGTTCATTTTACGAGTTGATCACGGATTGATATCACAACTAGAGAACCGTTGTAAACCAGCCACAGGGAGTACTGGACAGCTAGCTGTTTCATCAGCCTAGTTTGGGAATCATAGACAGTACGCACCCACCGCCAGAGTTCGAACCCAGGACCTCCCGGTTACAAGGCAAGCTGGGATACCATTAAGCCACCGAGACCCGATTCAATAGCCATTCTATGAATTCCAACTTCTACCAATTCGTGATTTTAGCCCGAACACCAACCATTGTCGTTGGTGGGACATCCATCCTCACACTTGACTGAATGGACCTCACTGGTCACGACTTCTCACTAGAACTATGGGAAACTTCGTCCTGTAGCAAGTTACTAGAGAGCATCAGACTCCCAAACTCGTAAAAACAAAACTAACCCTTACAAACCAAACTATAGGGAATAAATCTGATGCTCTCTAGTAACTTGCTACAGGACGAAGTTTCCCATAGTTCTAGTGAGAAGTCGTGACCAGTGAGGTCCATTCAGTCAAGTGTGAGGATGGATGTCCCACCAACGACAATGGTTGGTGTTCGGGCTAAAATCACGAATTGGTAGAAGTTGGAATTCATAGAATGGCTATTGAATCGGGTCTCGGTGGCTTAATGGTATCCCAGCTTGCCTTGTAACCGGGAGGTCCTGGGTTCGAACTCTGGCGGTGGGTGCGTACTGTCTATGATTCCCAAACTAGGCTGATGAAACAGCTAACTGTCCAGTACTCCCTGTGGCTGGTTTTGAATAGTTCTCTAACTGATATCAAACCGTGATATCATATTTCTCGTGTTATTTTCTGTTTTCTTCCTGTTTTTTTTTCAGACCAAATTCTCTTGCATGGGATGAACGTACTACCCTACCAGGAAAACCAATTATGTGTCAAGTTCTTGCCTCTACTGCATTCGCCTCAGTCAAAAAACCATCCTATCCATCAATTCCATCAATTCAATTCAGTAATAAATCAGATAGCAGTGTCATAGAGATTGTAGATTGTAGTGATTCTGAATTCTTCGATGGGAATGATAGATCGGGTAGCAATTCTTGTATATCAGATAGGAGATGTAAATTGCTTAACGCAAAAAAGAACAATAATAGTAATAATCGTAATAGTAATAGTAATAATAATAATAATCCCAATGGAGAAGAAGACGAAGATAATGAAGAAGAAGAACCTAGTAGTCTTTCTCGGCCTTCTATGATACCTTCTCTTCCAAACGATTATGAATCATGTAAACGAGTTGGCGCCAAACGAATTCATTGTAACTCGGAGTTACAGCAAACTACTACTTACAATAATAGTAGTAGTGGTGGCAGAGATAAATTCAAATTATGTTCTACAGGTCTAGACAATCAAGCGTGTCATGATAACGATGGTGATGAAGAGGAAGTTGACGCGTACACTGCTGATTTATCTATGTGTAGAACTACTGATGAAAATGATACTGTCGACATAGAACATGATCATCACCGTCATCATAATCATCAGGGAGAGGATATGACTAGATATACATATTTAGTTGATGATGATGTTGACGATGAATACGCTGATCAAGAGGATAATACACTGTCACGTGATTTAGAAAAGCTGGACAAGGTAAGAATTTATTTTAAAAAATAGCATATTCAATATAACTGAACATATATATATATGTTTCCAAGCTTGTTTTATGCTTTAAGTGATATCTGCAAGCTCGCCTTGTAGCTAGAAGGTCCTGGATTCGAACCCTGGAGGTGGGTGGGTGCGTATTGTTGAAGGGTCCCGAGCTAGGCCGATGAAACAGCTGGTTATCCAGTACTCTTTCCAGATTTTCCAATGGTCCTCTAACTGATATCAGCTCATGATGAAATCCTGCAACCAAATGAAATGCTCACTAGCGACTGGCCCTATTCAGGTAGGTAGTTAGTTACCTGGGGTTCTAGTGAGAAGTCGTCACCAGTAGGGTGCAGCAGCAGGTCAGGTGTGAGGACAAATACTCACCGAAGACATTAGCTAGCGGTTGCGCTATATCGTGAATTGGCAGAAGTTAGAATTCATGAGCCATCGGATCGGGTCCCAGTGACTTAATGGTCTACGACCTCGCCTAGTAACAGGTAGGTCCTGGGTGCGAACCCCGGTGGTTATATTATGCGCTCTCTCTGATGACCCAAGTGGCCCAATGGCTAATAACACTGGTGTGTGTGTGAATTCATTGGTGCCTAACTCGAGTCTTAGCAGGCACACTACCATTAATATTGGAAGTCTAAATGCATCCGGATGATGAGTCTCAAGTAGGACGAAATGCGCATCCTGGATTCCGCTACTTGCTAGTAGTCACCATCCATCAAATGAGAAAATAATCAAATTTCTTTTTACATATGTTAAGTTGAAAAAGTCTCTTTTCATCATTTCAGGCATTTTCAGTCTATACTGAATTGAAGTAGAAGGAGCGGGATTCGAACCCGGCGCCCATCAGTTGAAAATTTAGTGCTAAAGCTCAAAGAGCCATATAATTGGATAAAAAAATGTTCAGTATTATGGAAACAAATAAGATAACAGTGAATTAATTTCATATCTATTTTTGTTGTTATTATTATTACCATCAGTTTCTATATAAGACGACTATGCATGGTCTGGTTGCTAATTGCACGTCCAACCTCCCCTCTTTTTTCTGGACCTGTTACCGGTTAGTAAACCAGGCGACGAGGGTTTAGGAGTGTACGTCGGTCGGTAAAATGCTTGTCAGCCAAACTGGAGGTCAGGGTTGGTTTCCCGGTCGACTCACTGTGCGTCGATGGTTGAACGGTGGGCGTACCACCAAAAATATAACTAATTGTACCCTGATTTAGTTCACTGAAGGTGATTTTAATGCAGTTAAAAGTCGCCAACTTGTTTGATGTAATATTATGAAACAGATGGTGAAATGGAGGTGAAGATGGGTGATAGTCAGGAATGCATTGTGTGCTTATGGAAGTGTGTGTGGGATGACGGTTATTACATCATGGAAGTCGATTTCTCCTTAGAAGAGTACTCGAAGCAGAAGGAGCATATTAGTGCTGCGTGTCGACATAGTCCAGTAGACAAATTTTTAAGGCTTGTCGTACAAGTGTTTTTGGAGTTGCGTCCATAGTAAGATCTTACCACCAACTATGAGCCGCCTCAAGGTAAGTCAGCACGTACAATTCTCTTGGTCGAGCTTTTCTAACCCTCATCTTGAGAGCATAGAGGCAGCCTAGTCTGCTCGCTGTTGTGTTACATCCCAATTCGTCAGCACAACACAGTGTAAACGACTTACGCAATGATGGTAATTGCTTTTAGTCCAACCGCTATCCAATCAATCTTTCTGGCATTGTAGGATCTGCGAGAATATTCTTTCCAGGCAGTTTAACTCGCCAGGTCATTGTTACCCACAAGTAGTCTGACCATCACGTCAAGGCAGCAGCTATCGGTTGCCGGTGGTGGGGCTAAAATGAAACTATTACGGACAGAGATTAGCGAGAGAATAACTACATAGAGGATAACGAGGACCTTCCGAAGGTGAATTCGAAGTTAGGAGGTACGTGGTTGAACAACCCTCAACAAGTGTGTTCACCAGACATATAGATATTTACACTTAGTCTACAAGCTTTCATCAAAACTTGCTGCTAAGATCTTATCCGGCGGCATACTAATAAGATTCTAAAGCATACACAATCCACTGGTTAGGAATCAAATGTTCAGATATACAATAAAAACGATTCACAAACTTTATTTTTTGGAAAAGAGTGTGAAGGATGATCAGATCAGACCAAAATGTGGTATCAATTCATAAAGTCTTTGACTCTGTAGGGGAGGAGGGGTGTAAACTGCCTTGCTGGGCTCCTCAAAATGCATTTAAAAAAATCCCTGTCAATCAATCACTAATTCTCTCTATTATTCTCTTCTGTATTTTTTATAAAGGCTATTGAACATGTCACTACTGCTGAACGTGTACTGTCACACCAGTTAGACAGAGCTCAGTTAGCCGAGGCTGCTCTTCGTAGACGTTTAATTGAAGAAGAAGAGGAGAAGGCGGCATTTGTCCAATCCACTGGTTATAATCAATCTTGGTATCTTCATAGACATTGGCATAAAAATGGGGGTGGTAATAATAATAATACTAATAATAACAACAATAATAGTGGTAGTAATAAAAGTTTCATCAAACCTGCACATAATCAAAGTCATCACCTCAAGTCAGGGGATATTCATCGTCCATGTAATACTACCGATGAATTAGGCATTGATACAGACGCGGATGTAGTAGATATCGACAGTGTTACACTGGATGACGATGATGTTGACGAGGTTGATGAGTCAGAAAAACTGATTGTTACTACTACTACGACTACTATCACAAAGGAGAAAATGCCTACAAGTGTTACAAATCATCAACCCTTGAATTCTGCTGCTACTCTGCTGCTGCTGCTGATACTATTCAACCTGGATCAAATATTGATCTAGTTAAAAAAACAACTATCAATGCTGATTCTGAGAGGAAACATCAGCCCTGTTGTAATTGTCATTGTCATAACCAGAATTATAATAACGATATCTCCAACAGTCAGTGTAATAATGTGACTAGTGAAAATAAGACTACTACTGTTGAACAAGTTCCAAAAAAATCCACCTCTCAAAATTGTTCCCTGTCTAAGCCTAATTCATCACAATCTCAGTATTTAACGAACAACAAGACTACAACAATCACTGCGCATAAATCAGATATTCCTCTAACTGATATGCAGATAAATCAATCGGAAATCAATGCGGATGAGTATGGCTACCATAAGAGTTATGCAAAAAGTGAAGTATACAACGGTCAGTGTTTTACTTCAGTAAAATCAGGTGAGAATAAATAAATAAATAATTATCGTATTATTGTTCCTTTGGGTTCCTAGTGGAGCATAGGGCTTCAACTGCACTTGCTTCTGTCTTCTGCTGCACTTTTCACCTGTATCCATGTTAGTCCATACTGTTTCAACTCCTCTTCACACGATCTCCTGCATATCACCCTTGGACGTCCCACTCGCCACTTCCCTTTCGGGTTTCACTCGAGCAATGGTCTGACGCGTGATGTCGCCCAGCGGCCTCCTCAGCGAGTGTCCAATCCATCTCCACTTTCTCCTGCATATTTGTTGGTTGGCGATTGGTTCTTGTTTTGTTTATTCCCATAGTTTCTTGTTGGTGATTCTTTCCGGTCATCTGATCTTCAGTATAGAGCCAGCGAAGACAGTTGTTGATAAAAGTGTGCAACAAGCTGTTGGAAATATTCTTTGTGACACTCCAAGTTTCTGATCCGAACGTATAGAAGAACTGACTGACTTGATGTTTGTATTGAAAATCCGAATTTTGTTGTTGATGCAGAGTTGAGTGAGGGAGATTTCCAGATTGGTTTCAGGTTGATGAATGTGTTTCTCGCTTTTCCGATTCTCGATTTGACATCCTCGTCCGTTCCTTCTGTGGTTGAGACAATGCTCCCTAGATAAGTGAATGAAGTAACCTTATTCGAATCCCTCCCGTTGATGGTGATTGGCGCTGGATGTTGATGTTGTTGTAGTTGTTGGTTGGTTGGTTATTTTCATAACCTCCGTCTTGTCTATGTTCACCTGGAGTCTTGTCTTTACTGCTTCTTCGCCTAGATTACTAGCCGGTCCCAAGCCCGGATAAAGAGGGGAGGGTTGGGGCGTGGTGCTAGCAACTCCACCCCCAAAACTTAACCAAATTGCTACAGAAACTTCAACGCATAAATATATTAAAAATACTAAAAATATAAACAATAACCTTATTTTTCGCTGGAATCGGGGAAGTGAAATGACGCAGGCTGGTGAAAGCCTTCGGGAAGCCAGTCAGCCGATATGCCTTCTTTCGATGAAAGCAAAAATAAGGATGGGGACGTGGAATATTCGTACAATGTACGAAGATGGAAAGGCTGCCCAGGTAGCCGCAGAAATGAGAAGATATGGAATAGTAGAAGTGTTGGGAATCTGCGAGAGCAGATGGAACGGATGTGGAAGGTGCCAACTATCAAATAAATAAATAGTGTTCTTTATGTTTGAGTTTTCATCTGTAGAGGTTTGTATACATTGATTGGTATAATGTTGTTGTCTTCAGTAGTATCGTTACGAAAGAAGTGAAGTAAGTACTCTCTCTTCAGGAGAGTTTTGTGGATAGGTTGATCTATTTTCTGACGGAAATCCAGACTGATCGCTGCTCAGTTTTACTTATATTTATTTCCCTTAACTTTACAGTTCGGAGATTTTTACCACTGACGACCGGGTTATTATCTTTAGACCTGAGGCAGCTAAGAAGTGCGAATGCACCAGTGACTTTGGGAATATTTATAGCCCTGAAAGATAAATTCAATCGCCTAACACAACCCGAACCCTAATCTACGCCCATTTATTATATTATAATTATTCCCTTGGGTTCCAAGTGGGACATTGAGCTTCAGCAGCACATCTCCATTTCAACCTGTTCTCTATAGTCCTCTCTAACCTGGCTCAATGATTCCCCACATGATCTCCTCCACCTCACCCTCGGACACACCACTAGCTGATTCTTATGCGGCTTTCATTCGACGGCCTAGTCACATAGTGTCAGCCGATGGTCTCCTCGGCGTGTATGTCCAATCCATCTCGATTTTCTTCTACATATGTGTTGAACGATATGCTCGTGATTGGTTTTCTTTACCAGAGTTTCATATTGTTATTTCTTACTGGAGCTAGAGCTGGTCATCAGATCTTCAGTATGCAGCCATCGAAAGCAGCCTTTGATAAAAGTCTGAGGCGCCTGGTGGAAATGTTTTTCGTATTGTTCCAAGTTTCTGATCCATATAGAAGAATTGGTTTGACATTATTGTTGAAAATCCGAATCTTGTTCTTTATGCTAGCTGAGTTCAGGAGATCTCCACACTGATTTCAGAATGCTGAAAGTCTGTCTTACTTTTCCCCAACCTGGTTTTGATCTCTTCATCCTTTCCGCTGGTTGTTGTTTAATTGGTTTGCTAGTTCCCTAGTTTTCTAGCGTGTCCTAAGGCCTGGAAAAGTGAGGGGTGGGGGTCAGACACGAGGCTAGCGGCTCTACCTCGGAAAATCAGTCAAATGGCTACAGAAACTTCAAAGCATGACAGAAATATAAAATAATTTAATAATTCCCATTGCAGCATTAAGAGCACAATATTCTGGGAAGAGACTCTTTTCAACGAATTTATTATCAAGCTGTACAATCGTATATATATATTTTTACCTTCACGTTCCTCAGTGGAACATAGGGCTTCAAGCCAGTGGCTTGCAGTTTCTGTAGCAGTGTTTATTTTTACAGGATGGGGTTGCTAGCATCATGCCCAACCTTTCCTCTTCACCACCATTATTTCTGCTTTAACGAGGTAAAGGAGTGCGTCGGCCGGGGATCGAACCCCAGACCATGTGCATGGTCGGCGAGCGTCCTAACCGCTATGCCACTGTCTTTTTTAAAGAAATTATAGCTGGTGACGGAATTAAGCCAAAGGTGTGAATAAATGAAATAATAAGAGTATGAAATGCAATTAAAATATTTGTGATTATAATCATTGTTTAATGTCAAGTGGCAAAACAATCAATGTCATATATAGAATAATACATAAGGTGTATAGATTTTGGAAAGGGGTATATAATTATAGGAATAGTAGGCGAATATAAAATGTTACATAACATGGTGTGGAATTTGATAAGATACAATTCAATATTGTAAAAATAAAATAAAAGTATAAAAATTAATAATTTTGGGTTTAAAATGACAAGTGGGTCAAGTGGAAAAGATTCAGAGTGCGAATAGTAATAATAATAAAGATAATAATGATAATCGTAGTAATAAGGGAAGAGTACATAGAATAACTAAGTAAACAAAATAAATAAATGTCTATCCCTCTACGGCCAAGGCAGAAGTAGGGATTGTACATACTTCTTTTGTACACAAGGGTCTGGCTTAAAGTCATGAATTGCCAAGGTCTCCGCCGTCTTTAGAAGTCTGTAACGAAGAAAACGCGGGAAGTTAGCATGGATTCTATATATGATCTTAAAATCATGGTCAGGGTTGACAGAGTGACAGAAGTCGATCAAATGTTCCAGAATAGAGCTTCGCACACACTTCCTTTCTCCCTTGTAAAACCATACTGGAATACGTTCTCGTATCCGTGTGGGAAGCGTCCTCTGGCTACGGTCAGTATAGCTTGCTCCACAAGAGCAGGTCAACTGATAGATGCACATAGAGGCGGCCAGACGGGGGAGGTAGAGAACAACTTGCGGCTAGTGAACGTCATATGTAATTTAG
This sequence comes from Trichobilharzia szidati, assembly GCA_944472155.2. Taxonomy (NCBI): domain Eukaryota; kingdom Metazoa; phylum Platyhelminthes; class Trematoda; order Strigeidida; family Schistosomatidae; genus Trichobilharzia; species Trichobilharzia szidati. The sequence continues at coordinate 40,928,567 of OX235277.1, read as the reverse complement.
CCGCAAAGAACGTCTTACTGACTGATTTACAGAGACAACTTTTGAGCATATCTGAAGCTTAATCACCTTTGAATTCCAAGTTCATGAATGAGGTTTTCGTTGGAACTGTGTCGGTGACCAGTTTAGACTGCTTATCTTTCATGTTGCTGTCAATAAATCGGTTAGGGTAACCGTTTTCTGCGAGCGTGGCTTTTAAGAAGTCAAGTTCTGATTCAACGCAATCAGAACTACAAATTTTCCTTATCCTAAAGCAGAGCGAATGAATTAGGTTCCTTTTCCTGCAAATAGGGACCCAAATATAAAAATTAGTTAGTTGTCCGTTCCATGTACGTTTCCGGTGGATAGATCTTTTGAGAGATCTGTCATTACGTCTGCTAAGGCACACATATCAAGAAAGGGAATACTTAGTTCGGATTCCTTTTCTATGGTGAATTGTAGAGAAGGATGGCAGTTGTTGAAAGCAAACAAGACATCATCAAGAATTACACTACTGTCGCAGATAACGAAAGTGTCGTCCACGTATCTTTTATAAATGTCAAAATGACCGATGGTTTGACTAAGTTGAGAATTTTCAAGCTTTACCATAAAATACAAAAACAAATCCACGTCTAACCTAACCCCCTCATCTACCTCCATTCTTAATCTTCTTATAATTTAACCTAAAATTAACTGGATATCCTGTTGCGTATTGTTCCGCTTCATTCAGCACTGTGTTATTTGCATGCTTTGATTGCCTTGATCTAACCATGGGTTTCAAAAGCATTGGTGCGTTCACATCTGTTGGATGTTTAAAGGTCTAACTTCACCCTTTTAGGCTGGAGTTTGAATTGAGTCCTGTTAATTTTGTTCCTCCATATTCATCCGTCTGCATTGACTTCAGATTTCGACTTTTCATATTGACCTATTTATCTTGCCCTTTCGAATACACTTAAGTTCTTATTTGTCAAGTACTTATCAGAGCTGTTTTGATCGGTGTACCAGAGGAACATTTGCTGTTATTGTCTTTGAATAATAGTTCAGAATACGATGATAGTTCTGTTGTATGCACAACCTTTTGGTATATATATTCATGTTAGCGTTCAAAGCTTTTTTTTTCCGATGTCTGTTGTATTTAACCAGTAA
>OX235277.1:40889620-40926945 GCA_944472155.2 Trichobilharzia szidati | reverse complement strand
GCTTCTGTTTACTTCTTAATATCGAGGTCTAAACCATTCGAATCAAAAACCCTGATTTATGTACAAAAATGAAGAAACTTCTATATCCTCTTCTTCTAACTGCCGTATACTTCCAAGTTCTGTTGTCATCCATATTCTCTTACTAATACTTAGGCTAATATAAACAGTTGCATGAATTTATTGTTATATGGTGGTGACGGCCGCACATCCCAGAGTCCACTGATGATGATAACCAGCCACCTCCAACCAAGTAACCTCGATTTTAATCCACTATTTCGCATCCTTGAACATGAATACTGCTCACCACATTGGTATGCAATGCCCATGCTTAATAATTCTACTCTGCAAATGTAAAGTTTGTCGAGAAACTATGCGTACGCATACGTTCGTCCATTCATACATGCATTTGACCACATTGCATATTTTAATCCACATATATACAGTCAGCCAAAGGAATGAATTGACACCATAATTCGATAATAGGTGAACAACAGGCACCAACTGCTTTCAAGTTAGATCACACATTGAAAATGAGTTTTTCAACAGAATCCTGTGAAGTCCAGCTACTACTTTCCGAAAAGCAGTAGTTTATGGAGCCCATAATCATGGAAATCAGAACAAGCATTTCAGGGAAGAGTCTCTTTTTCGTCGAATTCATTCACTTAGCCGTACAACAATAGTCACACTAAATTATTTCTGTCCACGTATATGCACACAGCACAAGAAAAATTACTTTTGAGTATTGATAACATCACCAGCAGAATATTTCAAAACATTGATGAATAATCAAAATGTAGCCCCGGTGGTGCTGTGGAGGTGGATGGGGGGTAGGAAGTTTCATTATTTGTTTTACATTATGTACCAACAGCGTTCATCCGTGGACCCTGTGGCGTCGGCGTCCGGCGCAGCCAGTGTCAGCAGTAAGTGCTAGAGCCGAAGCTGCATTACTCTACTGAATCCCTATTAGCAGTATTTTATGTGCTATGATAATAGGAGTTTAAACGAGAGTAAGAGGCAGTAGGCCGGACAGGCGGTGCTTATCTTTTGTCTCTGCCTATGCGCATAGTCGGGATGTAATTAAAGATTAGCAGTAAGGGACTCTGGAACTGACCGACCAAGAACCTAATGCCCTTATAAATGCCCAGAGAAATGGAGGCGGATCGGATACACGCGGAGAAAACAGTTGGGTGACATCTCAATTCAGGGCCCCAAGTGGAAACCGACTAGGAAACGCTGAGCTTGGCGTCGCTTTGCGGTTGAAACGAAGGAGACTGATTAGGGAGGAGATGCAAGCTTAATGGCCATAGTGGGGCCAAGAGAACTTCATTACTGAGAACAGGAAAAGGTGGACACAAGTGAAGTGGCAAATCACAAAGTGTGAATAAATACGCCGGATGATAACAAGCAGTCAAAAACCACAAACAACTGCCACCACATTCCTGTAACTTTAGATTTTCTACAGTATCTTGAATAGCTTTGCGATTGTATCTCTTCATTATTTCTGTTTTCATTTCCTTCGGTGTATTTGTCTCTGCTGGTCAGAGTCTCGTACCTACCTAAGCTGGTAGGTCACCGGACTAATAATTTGGAGGCAACTGGTTGGAATCCTATTGCGACCCATATCTTCGCTTCATGTTGACCTATCACCCATTGCATCAATAGCAACCTGAATACCCATGTCTGTTTCAGATAATTTCAACGTTAACGAATTTATCACACTCAGAGTGCACCGTGATGTTGAGCCACCTAGCATGGTGGCCACATAGCAAACTCCATTAGGAGAATTTAGTCTGCATCAAACAAAGGAATAAACACATGACACAAGTTATTAACTAGTGTCTAATCAATGTATTCATACCAAACCCACATGAGGTCAGTCGCGAGGCAGAACGTCTCAGTGGCAAATCCTCTGATTTCAGCACTGCGTGACACGAGTTCGAACCTCAGAACGGACATGATTTCCCCCAAGATTGCAGATACGTCTTGCTGACCGGTGAGTTCCATCGACCATCACGAAACTTAGGTCCACGGAGGGCTTTGTGACGATTGTCTGCAACCATCTAAGAACAGCGAGTCAGGCAATAGTATATGTCTACCTTACTTCATATTGCCTACAGAATATTATTCATTGAGTGAGTTAGAATTGGTTTTCGGTTGTTTCATGTATAGTTTACGTGGTCAGGCACTTTCTCTTTTGTTTCGCGTACTTTGAAGCTCTGTTTCGCTTACAATACATTTTCTCAAGTTTCCACTTGTGCTTTTCAATACATCATTGTTCATGTTTGGTCATACACAAAGCCAGGCACAGTGTGAAACATGAAGACGTGAATGTATCATGGCATAATATTCGAAGTCAAATAACACACAAAACGATATGTCGGTAAGTCTACCCGATTAATGAATTTATTTAGTATCTTTAGCTATGCATCAGCATCAATGGAAACGACGACAAAAATCTGAAACTGAACCCTCAGTGTTGGTGAAAGATAAGGAAATGAGATAGAAATACATATATTTTAACACAAAGTTTACGAAAATTCAGACTGAAGTGGAAACCTTCGGAAAATTGATAGATATTTCGTTTAAAGTGTAGAAAGTCTGCGTTATGCACTGTGACGTGTTGAGGAACTTTTCCGTATGGGCTGCACACATGCTTTTACTAGTGCGGGGAGTCATCGGCCAAGGGAAATTAGATGAGGGACTCTTTACAGACTTGTTTCCACCTAAGTTACTATTGTCAATACAGGCTGTGCTTGTGACAGCTCAGGGAGTCGTCATCGATGACTGAACTACCTCTGCTGATAGGATCCTGGAAACGCCGCGGCAGCCAGTCACTAAAGTTCGCTCGGTCAGTAAACGATCTTCGAATAGTGACTCTGAACGACACAGATATGTAATTGCGTTAGGCGAATTCTTAGGTCGGGCAGCTCCCGCATTTCCACCTACAGAAGCTTAAAATCATCTCAAAGTTTCGACTCACGCGATCGGTCAATATCTAAACCACGTTCATCATCTTGTTGTTCCTATCATACTAACTCTTGCAATGGAACTAAATGTTGACTAAATCCTCACAACTTTAGCAAGGTTTCAAACACTGTGGGAACTACACAGCAGGAACGCGTCAGCTGCAACCGTTGCCACTGGCAGTAGCCTTATATTTTATATTTTAATAATATATCTATTCCTATCTATGTAGGACACACCAGTTGTACAGGCTTGGATAAGTATTATTCAAATTCTATAAATTTCGTTTATGGTGAATTGACACGGTTACTGTCCATGCTATCTTTAGTTCGTAGGGACAATCTGTACGAGTAAGTTGATTAACATGTAGAAAACTATTTGGAATCCATTTAAGATCATGGATACCGCTTGTATAGGATGTTATACAGCATCCTGATATGGTGACAGTGGAGTTTTAAGGATGTTGAGTTATTACGAGCCAAAAGCTTGAAGTAAGTGGCTTGTTCAACTTCAATCTTACTATACATCTGGACAACTTCCACGGTTACCACTGTGGGAAACTTCACTGCAGAAACGCGTTAACTGCAACCATGGCCAATGGCAGTGGCCTCATACATTATATTGGAGACGTGGCTAATGAAACCTGGTACTCCGTGAATACTGGTGTCGAAGTTAGCATCCTTCCTGCCGTAGACGCAGATAGTCAGAAGTAAACTTATAAGTGAAAATCTTGGGCACTGTGGTAGAGTATAACTCCATAATGGATAAGTAACCTTACTTCAACTTAAAGGCTGCAAATGGAAGACCCATTGCTACCTTCGAGGGGAGATTTATAATATATATTTCTTCCTATCTGTCTGAACGTAGGTTTGTGCAAACATATTCGGTGGATTTTCCTTCTTGCTGACGTTACTCCTCATATCGTAGGCTCCGATCTACTTAACCACCATGATCTACTTGTGTTTGTCCACAGAGACCACTGACTGATGGACGGCACCACTAGACTGTTTATTAAGGGCATTATCAATACCGGTCAAAGCTTGGTTCTGGTTGAGTGGAAAACAGTAGTCTGTCCGAATCTCCAGCCCATTGTCGACAAGCATAAACAGGTTTTGTTCCCCTCTAGTGAGTAAGAAGACTCGCCTTCGACGCCTGGATTGACATTCGATAGGTTACGCAAACATGGTGTTACAACTAACAGCCAGAAGTGCCAAATGGGAGTGAACTTCCTGGACTGTCTCGGACTCATCATTGACTGCAAGAGCATCAGCTTACTGGCTAGTAAGTAGAAAGAGTTGGTTTTGAACGTTCTGGAGTCAATTACGTTGAAACATCGTCGCACCTTCTATGGATCGATGGCATATTCCCGTCTGTGCTTCTATAATTCAGCCACTGACAGACCTGTCTCGAGAGGACAACAAGTGCATCGGTCTTGACGCGTCCTCTAAGAACGCTCCCGTTCAGGTGAGAAAGACATCGCGGATGTCATCCCACTCACCTATCACGACCCAACGGCGCCTTAAAGTATTTCAGTCGATGCATCAAACACTGTACCCATTGCGACCCTCGAGACAGCTACAAACAGCAGAAGCAAAGTACAGCACATTCAGCAGAGAACTTTCGGCGGTGCGCTGCTACCGTTACATACCTTACACAGCTCATCTCATCAAATAGCCCGAACTTCCATCACGTTCACGACTGGTCGGTTTTGGTGGCCTGGTATAAATAATGAAGTAATGCATTTGGCTTGTATGTGTACATCTTACCAAAAGTAGGAATTTATAAGACACACCCGAAAAGATTTGGCTCTCTTCCTACACTAGACGCCCACATTGACTACATTTATATAGATCCGGTTGGACCCTTTCCCATGGACATACTCATACCGTGACTTTCATTGACCGTTGTAGTAGGTGGTTTGATTTATTGTCCATAAAAAATGTAACTGCTGGAATAGTTGCATGTATCTTCATGGATATCTAAGCTGCATATTTCAGATGCGAATGCCCCATGACAACTGATCGCGAGCGGCAATTTACAAAGAACCTATTCCTGGCTTTGACTAAAATCCCTGGCTGCATGCGATTCAGAATGATAGCCGACTACCTGCAAGCACATCTCATCGTAGAATGTTTTCGCTGGCAGATGACGGCTGTATTACCAGTTGCAGACACTGCACATTGGAGTGAATCAATATTTATAATACCCCTTCGAAACACGAAATGCCTTGAAAACCGACGCTGGCTGTACGACTGCTGAGCTAGTCTATGGAACAAACCTGCGACTTTAAGGTGAGTTTCTTCTTCTTGCAGTTTCCGAAGACAATATTCCTATGTATTAATTCGTTGCATAGATTACTAGTTAGCCGACTGTTCCCACAAACTATACTCAAAACGAACACCAACCATGTAAATTCAACATAACGAAATTTGTGTAATTTAAATAGTACTTATCCATGCATGTGCAACAGGTGTTTTCCCACATGGAAGGGAGAGACCTGGTGAGGTATAGAAGGAAACAGTGAAGATGTGAATAAACAAAGTATAATCTTCACTGCATAAGCGAGTGGAGAGGAGTGTCAGGAAGGCCGAAAGCGCTTTTAAGACATACTAGCAATTGAAGAATTGGCTGCATGTTAGAGAGACCTCGCAACATTCCATTCAATAATAAAGTCCAAGTGTGTTTAAGCGTCAATGATAAGGTTACTCAGCAGGTAATTAGAGATTGAGAAATACGAGAGGATATGAATGGTTGTTAAGTAAAGACTAGACCATCGTTGTTCTTCTTATCTTTTCTTCTCTATATCGAGCCTTGGTGAATGACAAACTCTCATCAATTTGTTTAGCTAGACTTCCTCAGTTGAGCTGCTCATTAGGTAGCTTGCAAGTTTGGCAGCAGTCGGCTGCTTTCCAATTATTTTTATTTAAACGGTCGATTTATGTTAACTCATATAGTCCATTGAATTGGAGACAGAAGTCAGACAGAGCCTACATACCTTCACCGGTCACCCTATTAATTGTGGTGGAATCTATCATGTGGCGAAGTGGGGATACTCTTGACTGACAAAATGGCGAAGAAATCAATCAAACGACAGTTTACAACAATGAAATTTTATTTATTGAACAGATACAAGCCATTTTTACAGGTATGAACATATGTATCCTAATCACACCTGACAGTATATATTATAAGATTTGTTAATATGAATATAGATTGAACACTGTTTTATGTGAGAGAAATATTAGAAAAGTACAAGTAAGCAGATAAATAATTTATGAAATCTGCTTTGGACCTAATAAGTTATAAGATGTAGAATTAAATTTAAGTTTCAACCAGCAAAATAGATGTCTGTTTTACGCGGGAATTATCAATAATCACGTTAGACGAGAAAACCTGAGGCGCGGAAAAATTAACACGTCATAGAACACATCCTCACCCGTCACACGAGGTAAGGCTTCCAAAGTCCTTCTTAGCTCGCCTCGGGCATTATAGCAGAAACGAGCTTGCTAATCATGACGGATGAAAGACACATTTAAATAAAGCAAGCTTATACCGTACAACTTTACAGAAGCTGCATTTTGTGAAGGCTAGCTAACTTCGTAGGTGTTCCACATGCTGTAAAGTGACGACAGCTTAGGCTCCCAAGCGTAATTAAGCATTTCTCTAAACGAAGACCGCGGAATAGACGAAAGATTCCCGACCATTTTCGTCATCGAAACGTAATCGAAGGTTGGTTGTAAGCTTAGGAATGAATGTCTGAATTTTGGGGTTTCCAGTTGGTTTAACTTGTAGAGTACATTGACCCTTCGAACTTTAGATTGAACGGACTCACCTGATCTTTGGCACCACTTCCGATTCGTAAGTCTCCTGTACGGTTTTGGTTCGCTCTCTCCTTGTGCTTTCATCCAGCACACACTCCGAGCTTACCACCGTCTCGACTGCAGATAAGTGTATACCCTCTTATTCTTTATCAAATCTCATAACGCTTTTGTGTAAATATAACTTTGTTTCAGTCACGCTAGTCATCTCAAGTCTTTTTACCTTGATTCAGTTCGTTAGTATTTGCACATTAGGCAGAGTACAACTAAGGTCATAAAGCAGTGAAGAAGTTTTTGTAAGAGTGGCTAATTTAGGTCTAAGTTAAGTCAAGTCTAACTCTTACAAACTCTTCTTCAGTTGCCAAATGTACTTCCCGTTGACTGTCGTCAGTAGAGGACTTACTAGTTCCCGAGACGGACACGTTGCTCGATCTATCAAGTGAAACCAAGTGCGTCACCACTTTGACAAGGGATTGAATTTCTCCGTTAAGGCACTGTAATCCCGTTACCAATTTATCCGTGCCTTCTTTACTGCAAAGTAACCAGTAATTAAAAATAACATCCATAGTCTGCAGAATTGGCTGTGTGACTGGTGACGACGTCGCCACTGGCATTTGTTGTGCTGAAGGAATAGGAATATTAAATGGCTATCGGTGACATCAGAGCTTCCCTGAAATCAGTGTTAGGGTATTTAGATGGCCCACACACTTTCTGTGCCTCCACTGCTTCTAGTTCAGCGGAGTCATAAACGTACGAGGCGTAATCCACTCTGTGTTACGTCAGTAATCAATGAGAAGAATCTACCGTTGACGTTTGGTATTGGTTAGGGGCAAAATCTCCTTGAGATTATCTGACCTGTCCATGGTATTGTGCATTTGTTGTATAGCCGACAAAGTATTCTTGGCTTCTAGAAAAGAGTGTAATCACGGGAATGTAGTCAGTGCCGAAATAGTTACCTGTCTCGGCTAGCGTCAGGCAGGGGATATTGAGCCAATTTGGTACAGCGTCTGTACACGCTTGGACTTCAGCTTCCGTTACAACACTGTTGTGAAAAACGTATAGTTTTTCCGTCAACATCCACCTTTTGGCAGATAGGAAAAGTTTATATCCGCAGGTAAGTCTTCTCTTGGTTCCGTAAGAAATAAGTATATATGATATAAATATAAGATTTACATGGTTTCATTATTCCGCTTGTCTTGACTACGGGGATGTCGACGGTGTTGACCGTCATCCAAGTCGAATCAGCTTAAGAAGTTTCTGGAAAAGTATGAGGCAACGGCAGTACTACTTCATACTTCTCTGTACGAATATAGAAGCACTTCCACACACAATGTCTAACGGCTTAATTTCTATAGTTTCGAGGCCCACTGTTGAACATTCCGATTTGAGATGAGTGAAAGGCTGATCGAAGAAGTCACGCGCGTCCACATAAGGTCTGGATGTTAATATCTTCTTATGTATCTGCGTTATGACGACGTTATAGCTGTACGTCTGGTGTGAGCTTTTTGCCTGTCTGTCTACATCCACTGCCCAGATATTTAAAAAGTTGTCTATTGTCCAGGATTTACTTTCGTGAAACACTTTTTCAGCAAATCTTTGTGCCACCTGCTAGGTAACGTCGTTTTGGAAATGCACAGAAACCATAATTGTCTGCATACACGACAAAAATTGGAACACAGGCAACGATTTCATTCCATTCCGTGGAAATCGGCCAAGTGTTGCAGACAGCGAATAAATATTATAAACCAGCTGCACCCTGCCATAAATAAGGTCAACTGCTAAACTAAGTTGCCGGAAGCTGCAGTATATGATTGGTGGCATAGTGTCCTTGAGTAAGACAGGCCCCAGGTAAAGGAGGAAAATTCGACATTCAGTGGCTTTCCAGCTGATGCGGCTCAATCGTGTTATTGTTGTTGACGTGCGGCTGGGACAGATTAGCCGGTTAATATTCGCTCATAGTCTACTAAGTCGTAGTTCCGGTCATAACTGTCAGTCTCCCGCTACCTAATATTTTCCAGTCGACGGTTTCTAGTGAGTGCTCGTTGAAGTGCCTCTTCTCCTTTATTTTGCTAAATCTAGCCAGAGGCCTATCAGCTTTCTCAATGCTCCCAGATATACTAGGTGCAAGTGGGAAGCACTTGACCATATCAATGGCTAAATCCTCAAAACACAGTGTCTTCGGTGATGACTTGACTGCCAATAATCCAACCTAAGCGTCTCACTCCCCTATCTGCCTCAAATCAATCCTAGTAAAAGGCGAAAATGAAACAGGATCCATAAGCGTGCCGGAAGTCATAGCACTACACCCAGTGATGTAACAACTACACACAAGTCCGTGACAGTAGACACATTTTAAGTCCGCGTATTATACTCCCCTCACCTGCTTGTGTAGTAAGGAACATCATGAATGGTATACATAGTGACAGTATATATGTATAGCGATCTGGGCCGCGTAGACACCTGCCAAGCATTTTGCGATATGAATCACAAGGCAAACAATTTGACTCCTCTTACCCATTCACTTTCTTGTTCTTTACCCAGCTGTACAGGTAAAATCGAAGAATTATTTTCTATGATTAGGGGGGCCCAGAAGGAGACACATCAAAACTATCGTTGTTTAGTCACATCGGTATTAGTGGTAGTGTACTTAGTATTTCACCTAAAACGTTACCACAAAGCGCGAACCTGATAATCAATGTTGCAACTGAAGTGCGCCAACGTATAATGCGTGAGAAGAACATATTTGTGTATAGCGCACCGGATAATGCACAGATCAACAAGGTCAAAAGCACTCTTCTGAGTGCATGCTCTATGAACAATGTCTCGTGCAGCTGCAATCAACTAAGAAAGAAGGTCTCAGAAAAACAAGTCTTGTTCATCACTTGTGTTGAAATACAACTCATCCTCTAATGCAAACTTTTTTTACAGTAGGCAAACACTACTGAGATATACGCGTCACCATATGATTTAGTCAGCTCGTCACAAAACACCAACCCAAAGAATGACCTATATGACTGAAGGGTTTACAATTCAACGTCTCTACGGATCTGTTCTGATTGCCTTTACAATAATCCAACAATTAAAACTTTAGAAAAGGTGCTGAATTATGATACTTCACGATTGTAATTTGCAACATATCTGATCGAGTCTGTAAAAATGGCAAGCATTTCTTGTAAACTTACCCGTTTATGCGAAATATAAATTGTTATTAAGACACGAAAAGTCATTTTCTCGGTGGTACTGTTGGTGCAGTCTTCATGGTTTGGCCCTTACTTTTCTAGGAATGAAGCCTTTTATGTTTTGGCTTGAGTTCTCTTTACATTTAGGTGCAAGTTGACCAAAGTATACCGATACACTTTGTTATAAGATAGTGTTTAGGCTGCTACTAGAAAAGAACAGGTCCCAGTCTAAACTTCAGATGAAGTAACCTTCGTATTGAAAGAAATCATCATTTAGCTCATCTGTGCACAAAGCTTCGGTTATCATTGGTACTGTAGGTTGGCTTATCAATAGTGGGGATTGGATGTTCGTCATCTTGTTTACATCTGACCTGGCATTTATAAGAACTGTGTTAGGATTAGCTGGGTCATACCTTAAGATTTTAGCCATGTCTTGAAGTAGCTGGTGATGAGATTCAATCATATTGTTCTCAGACGACAGTGAAATGTCTGTGTCTGTAGAAGTGCAGAGGGGGTCAGTGATTTTTTCATGTTCCTGTAAGTTGTGGTGTAAAGAAGATTGACTATCATAAGAAAAGGGTTATTGATGACGAAGAAAATTACCTGTGTCATGTAAGGTGAGTTCCAGGCAGTAAGTAGACATTCCTGTATCATCTGGCCTATCTATATCGGGTGTGGATACTTGTTGAGAGTGGTTGGCGCTTTTCATATGTTGGTGGTGATATTGTGATCCTTTTATTCAGGTTCACTGTGTGACCACCAACACATGAGAAACGCCTACCACCCTCAACAGGTATCCACACCCGATATAGATAGGCCAGATGATACAGGAATGTCTACTTACTGCCTGGAACTCACCTTACATGACACAGGTAAGCCGTCGATTCTCATGACAGTTGTAAGATTGACGACAGTGATATAGGAATTAAATCAGAAATTAAGTATCTTGGACTTATTCTCTCCTCTGATATCTCCTGGTCTTCCCATGTCTCAGCGATCTCCAGTAAAATATTCCGCCTGACATTTTACATTAAGAAGTTAAGGCACCCCTCCTCTTACAGTTCATAAACTCTTGCATCCTACCTATTCTTCTTTATTGTTCACCCTTATTCTTTCCTGGTTTGCTTAAAAGGTAATTTGTCACAATTCGTAGAATGCTGAAGACTGTCAGTAGGATGAGTGGTGTCACAGTGGACCACATAGTTAACGTCGTTGTCGATAGGCACTTGACTTCGTGCAGTAAATTTGCTAAAGGGATTTTGTCTGACTTGGAGCATCCACTTCACCCTCAGCTTTCACCTTGCATCTCCTCAGGTAGAACAAGAAGTAACTTCAGAAAACTGTACGCTCGCACGTCTAAGTATAAAAATTCTATGATACCATACTTGGCACGTATTTTATGTGATGAAAATAGTGTCAGGCAAGAATTAACTAACCTTTTTTCATCTAGTAAATAAAAAATCTCCATCCATCTTTATATACCTTCAAGTTTCACTTTTATTATTTCTATTATATTTATGTTCCTGTTGATTCTTTGTTTTTACTTTCATAACTGCAAACACCAACTTATCTCTATGACTGCTGTAATCTTTGTTTTTTCTCTCACCATATCATTTAAAGAGAACATTATATTCAATATTTTTAATCATGCAAGGATTTGTATACCGCATTGACAATACTGTGTGAAACAAGCCCATGGAAATCTTCACTTGTATTATTATTACCTTAGCTGTTATTATTATTATTTCCATTGTATATGCTGCATGCTTTTTTTATATTAACCCTATTGTAAATGTAGAAAAATTTTCTGTGTGATTAATTTTATTTATAATTTGAGGAAATTAGATGCAATATTGTGATTAATGCTGAAAATTCCAATATGTATCACAAGTACTGTTTTTAGAATAAAGTAAATCATTATTATAATAAGTAAGTGTGACCGTTGATTGCTGCCTTGTGCTCACTGATAATTTGTTTCCTTTTCGGCATACTTCAATGGATCTGCTTGGTGAAGGCTGGCATGTGTAATGCGGGATTCACACTTCATGTTGAAGGACAATTATTCTACTGGTGTGTGGGTGTATTATTTGTAATTCTAGGTGTTCATTAATCCTAAATAATTGAGTTGTATGGTCGTTGTTAAATTTTTGCCTTTGCCTATTAAACAACTGAAATATGTATATCTTTTCCATTACGAACCTTTATTTTAATGGCGATCGCCTGATATTTTTCTTATCAGCGACCACGTTTCTGTTTACGGTAACATGCGCGACAGATGGAAAGAGCAGCAGTCAACAGGCTAATGTAATACAAAAGAGGAGTGATATAGGGCGAAATAAAGAAACTATAGGGGACGTATTGGCGACAGGATGCGTGCCAATAATGCGAAAAATGGGGCATTCAGAGAGAGAGAGCTTCCCACTTTGTTGCTCCTTTTATCTCTGTGTTCCCCCTGTTTTGTTCGGTGGGGATCAGTGCTGACGTCGGAATTAAACTGTACTTATCGGCGGCTATGGAATTTTATAAATATCCGAGAACTACACAAGGCATAAATTGATAATTATTGTACATTCTGCATCGCTTATACTTCAATTCAGCACATGCACTAAAATGCTTCCTACCTCCTACTAGACAGGATAGTTTCAGAAACGACATACGGGAAGGCTGAGTAGTTGAAGGTCACTTATACTCATTGTGATTGGTAGATTTGGCTTTGCGTATACTTTTTAGCTAATACGTATTGCGAATTTCGGGGGTGGATATTTTATATTTCTCAGCTTAAGAGAACAGATTAATATATGTATAAGTTTCACAGATGTTGTATTCCATTGGAGATTTAGTCCTCTTCAGTTGGTTGTAACGGATGGATGGATAAAATAGGGGCAATTGTGTAATATTTGCTTTCTACAAAAGAAAAAGTGTGATAGGTAGGTGTTTTGGAAGTTCTACGATTGTTCAAATCTTTCGTGGAATATATATAGCCGACAAATCTGTAGAATTTCACCAACTGTATGATTGTTCCCTCCCTTGTTCACATATATTCATTGTCCCTGAGATGAGGAATTGTTCACCAGAGGTAAGATCAATATACCTGATATATATATATATATATACATTTTCAGATATATCTCAATGCAGCCGAAGGTATTCGAAGATCATATGCGATTTCTCTGTGAACGGATCTGGTGGTGATGAAAACTGCCAAGACTGATCCAATACCACTACCAACTGAGGCAAACTGATCTAGATCTTGTGGATAGACTTTGGATAGTAGACTTTATGATGACCATGACGCAGCTATAAAAAATACCTACAACTGTGAATTTTCTTGTCACTGGATTGTTATAAACTCCTTTTAATGTAGATACGTACTCTTTCATGCTTTAATTATTTTTAACTTGATTGATTATTGTTTCGTTGCAAATATATGCATTTGTGTCGACTACCTTTGTCTCTTTTTTACTTATCATTTTGAGAACATTGCATAGTTAACGAGAATGACAGATATGCGACGTAGTATAATGCATGTGTAAAAGTCCGTCAAAGTTTTAGATCGTTGACATTTGGAAGAAATTATATATCTATCGAATCTCAGCGAAATTGAAATGATTAATTCCAACGTTTCTTGCGTTTGGCAAACTGGTGCCCCAAACTTCTTCAGGGAAATTAATCGAAATTTTAGCATAACACAGGTTTATATATAAAAGAAATACCTCTTGCTTTTAAAAACTTTGTCCAATCATATGAGTCATGAAACAGGTATCAAAGTTTGACCTCAGACTTACTAATATCAGTCTACTTTTGTTAAACAATTTAAACAGAGTGTACTTTTTATCAGATTACGTTTGACTATAAGCTCATGGTCGTAGATAACTGAATATGTAAATATACTTGTATATGTGGTATACAATGGGGAGTGTGTGTGTGTGTACGTGTGTCTGGGCAAACAGTTGTAAAACATTTGTTAGCTACTTCACAAGAAGATATAGACAATCGGGAATTTACATCAAGCATGATTAATTAGTGATACATATCCATTTTTTTATTTATTAATCAGGATTTGCCGTGCATCGCCTAACATTACACCTCAACGTCTGTATTCAACATAGAACTTGGCACCGAAGTGCAGCAGTTCGAGTTGCCACTTTCCAAATAGCACACAAAGGTAGACAAGTAGATGAGTGAAGAGAATCAATAGAGTTCTGACAAGTATAAGAGGGAAACAGAATGAGTAATGGTAGAAAGGAATATGAAAGATTACAGTGACTGAATACATCTGCGCCATTGACAACGATTTTGAGCCATTGATTCTTAGAGTCCCGAGGGCCCCAACCCGGAAGTCTGCATCTCCCTACCTGACTCAGTTTAACTGTCAGGGATTTCATGGATTGATGAGGCCATGTTTTTGTTTGGCCACCACTTACTCTTTTCCAACCTGCATCTGCTTTTTGTCTAACCACTATGCAAACAACCTTTCTGGCGTGGTAGGACCTCAAGCGACATAAGTCTCAGCCAGTATAGCTTGTTGGGTCATTGCGGTGTTCAAGCCCGACCACCACGTCAATGTAGCAGGTTTCGGTTGGGGTTTAAATTGTTTAACAAAAGTAGACTGATATTTGTAAGTCTGAGGTCAAATTTTGATCACAGTTCTTACAATTTTGTTTATTATACATGTTGATACCTGTTTCATGACTCATATGATTGCACAAGGCACCTAATTATTTTGGAGCTATTCCGTCAAATCTTGATCACGGTTCTTAGATCGTTATTGTTTGCTCAATGTGTCATCAAACCTTGCGTGAAATGTTTCAGCTACGTTTAATCCGATCGCGTATAGCATTAGTATTCACTATTATTAGGAAGAAAATGGCCATTGAACATGTGTTTGTAATGGAATAACAAACTATGGCTTAATAAACGTAGGTTCTATACGTACACGACTTCTATTGGTAACCTAGGCACTTCATCCACACTATGGTGCGTCGGTGGCACAGTGGTTAGGACTCTCGCCGACCATGCACATGGTCCGGGGTTCGATCCCCTGCCGGCGCACACCCGATATCTATGGTCGGCCTGAATTTGGGCTACCGATATCCATGCTGAAAATTCCATACTTGTACTGAAAATACGGTGTGGAATCAAGCTGTAAATCAAAATAAATAAAAAAAAATAAAATATGAAACGTATATCCTAGCAATCATAAGTAGTCTGTTATGCTTATGATGCGTTTAACAGCACTGTATTAGAGCAAATCTTTAGGCATTAAGAAGGTAACTACATAACTCTTCTTGTGTTATCGTCGTCGTATCAATAGGCTCTTACATGACCACATCAACACTCAGACTTGTGTTGTATTAGTTGACCACGCCACTCAACTCATAAAACACTGCAACTTATTAGATTGGCTTCTGATGTGCATATCACCCGTTTACAGTTTACCAGCGGAATATGATATTTCACGCATATATTACGTCTCCTAGCCTGGCGTCACTTATCAACTCATGAAACAATAAGTATTATTAATGTATGAATGGAGTGGAAACTTATTAGAAAATATTTATTTCAATAAATACATTCATAGTATCACAAATATTTCATCATTTTTACAAACAAATTATCCGTTTTTAATTTCTTCAGACTGTCTAAATGTATTGAGTTATGATAATTGGGGAAGTGAAGACTAGAATCGGGAAAATAAAAATGATGACAAAACTTTAGTTAAGAAATGATCAGTTGAATTAAAAGAAGGCTTGAAACACAGTACCTACCAATTAAATGACTGTCTCTTTACTGTTATCTCGCAAATTAATCAACTCTGTTTGTGAGTACTTTAGACGCTGCTGCTGTGTTCCATCACAACATTGTATCCTCCTTAGAGAAAGGGGTCAAGTATGTCCGTTGTACGTTCCCTGATTATACATCTGCTTTCGACTTTGTACCTATAGGCCAATTGTTAAACAAGCTTAACCTTACACAAACTGAGTCCTGGGCTATAAACTGGCTGCACTCTTACTTCTCTAATAGGATGCATTACACGGTATATAATGATGTGTCTTCCTCTCCTTTGCTTACTGAACCTGGAGTTCCTCAGGGTGCTGTTCTCTCTCCGTTTTTCTTCTCCTTCTTCTTACATGACTTACCTCTTTCAGACGAAATCAACTTCGTCAAATATGCAGATGACCTGACTGTTTCACTTCCCGTTAAGTCTAAGTCAGACTGTTTCAAATTAAATAGCTTCCTGTCGGACATCAGTCAGTGGTCTAAACTAAATGGCCTCATGCTGAATCCCTCAAAATGTCAAACTATTGACTTCTCCTTTAGGCATAAACGAGATCTACAAACACTAGTAAGTACTCATGAAGCCTGTTGCATTGAGGGGACTAAAATTGAAACTAAGTCTACTGCAAAATACCTCGGTCTAGTTCTATCTTCCGACCTTACTTGGACATCTCATATCCTAACGATTTCTAAGAAAGTGTTCTGTCCAACCTACTACATTAAGAAACTAAGACAATCTGGAATCACCCAACCTCTACTTTCACAATTTGTCAACTCTTGTATCTTACCTATTCTACTTTACTGCTCCCCGTTAGTCTTTCCTGGTCTACTGAAAAAGGACTACACCATCCTGAGAAGGATGTTGAAGGTAGTTAGTAGGACTAGTGGTGTAAAACTCAGTCAGCTCGTCACTACATTAGTTGATAGGCATCTGAATACATGCGAAAAATGGTCTAAAACCATACTCTCAGACCCCCAACACCCCCTCTATTCCCAACTCTCGCCTTGTATCTCATCAAGTAGAACCAGAAATCAGTATAAAATAATCTATGCTCGTACAACCAAGTACAGGAACTCAACGATACCATATTTGGCCCGTGTTCTAAGTGACAGAGACAATGTTAAGCGTGAAACCTATGACTTGCTTTGTTGTTAATAACATAATTTTAGGCTCTTTTATTTCTCTCTTATTTTGTATTCTATAGTGAACTCCTTCTTAAACATACTTAGCTACCTAAATTATTAACATTGGCTTCCTTTTTTGTACTTTACTCTATTCCTTCTTTTGTGTATCTACTGGTTCCGACTATATTAGCACTATGAGTTTTACAAAATTGTCCTGTCATTAACCATCATGTAGTTATTAGATTTTGTGGTTGTTTCTTTTTAATTTTTTTCGGCAATATTAACTGACAATCTTGGTTGTGAAAGCCATTATCACCACCTTAAAATTTTGTATTATGCAGGATTACTCACACTACCACTACAAACACTGCATTAGACCTGACAATAGAAAACAAAACAACAACCCTGAATTGTTATTTTATGATTGTTTAGTGTTGTTTCAACCAAATTAACTGATCTTCTTGGCGATAAACATTCTTAAATATCATTTCATAACTTCTTGTATGACTATAGCTTTACTGTCACCATGCATAATCATATCATAGCTTCCACTACCCAATACTGAGATATTATTTTATGTTGTTTATTTTTCTTTCTACTTCTTGGTATTTTTTCGCATTTTTTAAAAATTATTTTGTTTTTTTTGTTGTTGTCTTTATATTTATTTTTTGAAATACTCCTTTTAAACGTTGGATAAAATTAGATGCAAATATTGTGGATATGTGCTGAAAATTCCACACTGTACCACTAGTACTGTTTCTGGAATAAAGCAAATTATTATTATCATTATTATTAAAAAATTTTGTAGGAATCATGAAATCTTAATCACTGTATATTCAATGCTCTTAATTCCTGATCAAGTCTTTTTAAATAATAATGATAAAAATTTTCTATAGCTGGTTTGTAAGGATTAGTTTTGATTTTACGAGTTGATCACGGATTGATATCAGTTAGAGAAGCAGCTATTCAGTACTCCAATGCTGGTTTTCAATGGCTCTCTAACTGATATCAGTCCGTGATCAACCCGTAGAAACAAAACTAATCTTTACAAACCAACTATAGAAAATTAATCTGATGCTCGCTAGTGACTTGCTACAAGACGGAGTTTCCTGAAGTTCTAGTGAGAAGTCGTGACCAGTGAGGTCCATCCAGTCAAGTGTGAGGATGGATATCCCACTGATGACATTGGTTGGTGCAAGTTGCGATAAATCATGAATTGGTAGAAGTTAGAATTCATAGTCTGGTCCCTGAATCGGGTATCAGTGGCTGAATGGTATTCGAGCTCGCAAGCCTTGTAACCAGGAGGTCCTGGGTTCGAACTCTGGAGGTGGGTGTGTACTGCCGATGATTCCCACACTAGGATGAAACAGCTGTCCAGTACTCCCTGTGGCTGGTTTTCAATGGTTCTCTAACTGATATCAATCCGTGATCAGCTCATAATAATAATAATAATAATAATAATAATAATTTATGTTTCGTATAAACGGGTAAGTTTACAAGAAATGCTTGCCATTTTTACGGGCACGATCAGTTATGTTGTAAATTACAATCGTGAAGTTTCAAAAGTTTAAATTGTTGGATTATTGTAAAGGCAATCAGAACAGATCCGTAGAAATGCTTAATTGCAAACCCTTTACTAAGGTCACCATCAAAGTTGAGCGACAACACAAACTTCGTTCCGTTTCCTGATGGCTGATAGTTATGGTCAACTAGTGAACAGCATATATTTGGGTGAGTGCTATGCCGCCACATGATTCAAAGCTATTTCAGGAAGAGAAGAACGTCCTGGGAAACTGAAAATTGGTATAAGCTGCAATTACAGATAATACATCATTGGAAGTACATTTATAAGATATATACAAGAAGGAGGTGGAGACTCCTTGGAATGATAGTATACATTTGCAATGCTCAATGCTAACCATATTGGTCATAACATTGAAAATTATGGTATTTTCGATGAAAATTCAGCTTTGTTCAAATATTGGTGTTGTTGTGTTTTTAATCAAAGCAACCAGATTTTAAGCAAGCAACAAATATGAACAAAGAGTAAGTTTTAGCTTCAATAAAGGCCTAGATGAGATAAAACAGAGTATAATAGTGCGTGAATAAAAAGATTATCGTGTGGGTAGATAGGTGATAATTCAGCGAAAAGTGAATTTAAAGATCTGGTAGATTAGACCCCGCAGGACAAGCTGACCTGTAAGATAGTCTTAGAATACTCTGAGTGTTGCGACAGACTGAAAATAAAACCACTCTGGAAAAGAGGTCTTAAGCTAAACCTTATTTTTTTTACTACAAGCTAACTAATCTTCTCTTGCACTCCTCCAGGACAATAACTAAATTTACAATCTTAGAAATCATGACAACCTAGCTGCTATAGAGCATTTTCAGACTTATATGCGATACAACTTCTTCTTAAATAAGTTTCCAGTCATTTGGAATAGACTACCAGCTGATGTGCGTGATGTGAACACACTTCCAGTGTTCATCTCCTCAGTCACCAAACTGCTCAAAGATGACAATTCACTTTTGCGTCTGACTCTTACACCCTCTTTTTCACCCTACATAGATATTTTAAGTTCATTAAACGTGTAAGTTACAACAAACTACAATTATAAATTTGAATTTTATTGGAAGTACATGATAGACATTTCTACACAGGACAATAATATTAGTTCACACATAATTTAAAAGTTAGCATAACGGGACTAGTTAGTTAGTGTACCAAAATAAGCATAGTTACTACAGAGAATATATATGTATGGCTATCGAAACAGAAAAGCCAGATCTCTGTGCACAGAAAAAGTTCGTTGAACCCCTCCAACTTTCATGGTCTTAATCCCTCTATGCTAGAGTATGGGAATCCCCAATCATATTTTAGCTCTACCAATTTTTCTTTTTTGTCTATTCAATTTGTATACTCTTCCTTATTACGTCAATTGTTACTATTACTATTCTCACTTTGAACTGCCCCCGGTATTATTTCACTTGTCCCACTTGTCATTCAAAATCAATTCCTTTTTACAACATTAAATTCTATGCTATTAAATTTCACACAATATTACGTAACGTTTTTATTTTATTCGATTTATCTACTAATCCTATAATTGCGCACCCTTTTTCAAGTTCTTTCCTTCCTATGAATTATTCTATATATGACAGTAATTTGCTTTGCCACTTGACATTTAACTACGATTATAATCGCAAACATTTTAGTTTTAATTGCATTTCATATTATTATTATTTTATGCATTTACACCTGTTTCAATTCCCTCACCGGATATAATTTCTTAAAAACCATATATATACGATTGTACAGGTTGATGATAAATTCGTTGAAAAGAGTCTCTTCGCTGAATCATTTGTTTTGGTTTTCTATATGTTACAATGGGAATTTTCCATGATATATTTATTAATCACTCCTTGAGGACTCCACTTGCTTTCTTCTGTGCTGCTGTCTTTTGTCTTCTTTTTTCTCTCACCTTTTTAGCTTCCATTTGACTTTTTGAATGAGAATAAAGAATGTAGATATTTGACCACTCACGCAGATATATTCAGTCTCTGTAATCTTTCATATTGCTTTCTACCATTACTCATTCTGTTTCACTCTTATACTTGTCAAAACTCTATTGATTCTCTTCACTCATCTTCTTGTCTACCTTTGTGTGCTATTTGGAAAGTGGCAACTCGAACTGCTGCAATTCAGTGCCAAGTTCTATGTTGAATCCAGACAGACAGACAGAAACAATTTAAACAGAGTGTACTTTTTATCAGATTACGTTTGACTAAAAGCCCATGGTCGTAGTTAACTGAATATGAAAATATACCTGTATATGTGGTATACAATGGGGAGTGTGTGTGTGTACGTGTGTCTGGGCAAACTGCTGCTGTCTCCAGCCATTGATTCTTAGAGTCCCGAGGGCCCCAACCCGGAAGTCTGCATCTCCCTACCTGACTCAGTTTAACTGTCAGGGATTTCATGGATTGATGCCATGTTTTTGTTTGGCCACCGCTTACTCTTTTCCAACCTGAACCTATATCAGCTAGTAATGCCCGTCGGGGGAGACGATGGTTAGGCATACGCAGCACGTGACCTAACCATCTCAATCTATGTAACTTTATAGCCTCTTCGAGCGATTTTCCCTCTCTGCCCATCACTCTACGCCTAACGTCAACATTACTTAACTTATTATACCACCTAACGCGAGAAAGAGATCGTAGACACCTATGATCAAAAACAGACAATCTCTTCATGTCTTCCGCTCTCAATGGCCACGTCTCACTACCATAGAGAAGGACGGAGCGAACTGATGAACAGTATACACGTCCCTTGGTTGATAGCCGAATGTCACGCCTACGCCAGAGACGGTGTAAGTTAACGAAAGCAGCCCGAGCTTTCTGGATCCGTGCTGTGATTTCGTCACCAATCAATCCGTTGGTGCTGATACAACTTCCCAAATAGGTGAAGTGGTCAACATGTTCTATCACTTCACTCCCTATCACTAAGCTAGGAGTTGACGTAGTCCAGTCCTGTCTGGGCAAACAGTTGTAAATCACTTGTTAGCCTCTCCATAAGAAGAGATAGACAATCAGGAGTTTAGACCAAGTATGATTAATTAGTGATACATATCCATTTTTTATTTATTAATCAAGATTTGCCATGCATCAGTAGCTAACATCACACCTTCACGTCTGTTCAAACTGTTGGGATTCACCCAAATATGCAAAGCTTCTGCATTCAGTCTTTCTTTATACGAACCAACAGTTTAAACAGACGTGGTGTAATGTTAGGCGATGCATGGCAAATTCTGATTAATCATGCTTGGTGTAAATTCCCGATTGTCTATATCTTCTTATGCAGAGGCTAACAAATGTTTTACAACTGTTTGCCCAGGTACACATACACACACCAATATCTACTGGATATACACACATATATTTTCATATTCAGTTATCTACGGCCATGAGCTTTTAGTCAAACCTAATCTGATAAAAAGTACACTCTGTTTAA
The DNA here is from genome assembly GCA_944472155.2 of Trichobilharzia szidati. Lineage (NCBI taxonomy): Eukaryota > Metazoa > Platyhelminthes > Trematoda > Strigeidida > Schistosomatidae > Trichobilharzia > Trichobilharzia szidati. The sequence goes on along the minus strand of OX235277.1, from coordinate 40,905,070 downwards.
ATTGTTTAACAAAAGTAGACTGATATTTGTAATTTGCGAAAAATACCCATTAAGACATTGAAATAAGAACAAATTGGTTCAGCGAAGAGTCTTTTTTCGGCGAATTCATTCACTTAGCTGTACAGTCGCAAATATATACCGCCATCAAATTTACAATCGAAGTAGAAACCAAAGAGACAATCTTCTTTCTGGACGTTCGTTTAAGTAAGAAGACCGATGGTACCTTGAACAGATCAGTACATAGAAAACCTACATGGAACGGTCAGTTGACAAACTTCTACAGTTGGGTACCAATTAGTCGTAAGCGAAACTTGATAATATCTCTGGCGACTAGAATCCGAAAAATCTGCAGTCCTGAATCAATAGAGGAAGAGATCGCTCTCTTAAGAAAGACACTGTTCGAGAATGGCTACCCACCCCGTTTTATAGACAAGCACATTAAGCCTAAGACGTACAAAGAACAACCCATTACATTGCAGAAGAAGATGGTCTACATGAATGTACCCTTCAAAGGTGACCTTCTGGTTGACACCTTGAAGAAGAGGATATCCACTGCTCTCAGAAGGATATTCTTCGCTGCCACACTACGACTGACATTTTCCTCCCGGCCATTGTTCTTGAACTACTCTAAAGATAAACTATCGCATTTGACCACTTCCATGTGTATCTACCAATTCACCTGCTCTTGCGGAGCGAGGTATATAGGTCGTTCGATGCGTGTTTTATCTAAAAGAGTTCAAGAACACTATCCCGCCTGGCTACGGAAAGGTAACAACGGAGCAATAAGGAGCGCCATTATTGAGCATATACTCAACACTGGTCATTCGATTTGCAAGGAGAAGTCGTTCAAAGTCATCTATAAATTCAAAAGAAGCCTTCCAAAATCGACAAGCTTCCGTATACTTTGTATTGCCGAGGCCTTAGCGATTTGGATAGAAAAGCCTGAGTTATGCACACAGAAGGAACTTCTCCACCCCCTCCTACTACCGTGGGTTTAATTTCAAGTTTATCTGTCATCAACATTTTGTTATAAAATTTTTTTTGCAATATTCGTATAATAATTTTTAGTAACTGACCCATTCAATCTTTTCACCTATTATCTAGTTTATTTTCATAATTGTCTCCATACTCCTTCACTAACATCTAATCTTTCTAAACATGTCTATATTACGTAACTCTACTCACATCTTACCAATCTTCACCCCACTTAGTTACAACTTTGGTAATTAATCACACATTTTAATTTCTTTATTATTTTGATGATGTAATCAACAACCCACATTAACTGTTATTTTGATTTTGACAAACCTAATGTACACACACACACACACACAAAATTAATTGTATATATTTGCGACTGTACAGCTAAGTGAATGAATTCGCCGAAAAGAGACTCTTCGCTGAACTAATTTGATATTTGTAAGTCTGAGGTCAAAGTTTGATCACAGTTCATACAGTTTTGTTCATTATACATGTTGATACCTGTTTCATGACTCATATAATTGGACAAAGTTTTCAAAAGCAAGAGATGTCCCCTTTTTATATATAAACCTGTGTTATGTTAATTTCGATTACTTTCCCTGAAGAAGTTTGGGGCACCAGTTTGCCTAAAGAAACGTTGGAATTAATCATTTCAATTTCGCTGAAATTTGATAGATATATAATTTCTTCCAAATGTCAACGATCTAAGACTTTGACACACTTTTACACAAGCATTATACTACGTCGTATATCTGTCATTCTCGTTAACTATGCAATGTCCTCAAAATGATAAGTAAAAAAAAAAGAGACAAAGGTAGTCGACACAAATGCATATATTTGCAACGAAACAATAATCAATCAAGTTAATATTAATTTAGCATGAAAGAGTACACATCTACATTAAAAGGAGTTTATAACAATCCAGTGACAAAAAAATTCACAGTTGTAGGTATTTTTTATAGCTGCGTCATGGTCATCATAAAGTCTACTATCCAAAGTCTATCCACAAGATCTGGATCAGTTTGCCTCACTTGGTAGTGGTATTGGATCAGTCTTGGCAGTTTTCATCACCACCAGATCCGTCCAGGAAATCGCATATAATCTTCGAATACCTTCGGCTGCATTGAAATATATATATGAGAATGTATATATATATATCAGGTATATTGATCTTACCTCTGGTGAACAATTCCTCATCTCAGGGACAATGAATATATGTGAACAAGGGAGGGAACAATCATACAGTTGGTGAAATTCTACAGACTTAGTCGGCCATATATATTCCACGAAAGATTTGAACAATCGTAGAACTTCCAAAACACCTACCTATCACACTTTTTCTTTTGTAGAAAGCAAATATTACACAATTGCCTCTTTTATCCATCCATCCGTTACAACCAACTGAAGAGGAATAAATCTTCAATGGAATACAACATCTGTGAAACTTATACATATATTAATCTGTTCTCTTAAGCTGAGAAATATAAAATATCCACCCCCGAAATTCGCAATACGTATTAGCTAAAAAGTATACGCAAAGCCAAATCTACCAATCACAATGAGTATAAGTGACCTTCAACTACTCAGCCTTCCCGTATGTCGTTTCTGAAACTATCCTGTCTAGTAGGAGGTAGGAAGCATTTTAGTGCATGTGCTGAATTGAAGTATAAGCGATGCAGAATGTACAATAATTATCAATTTATGCCTTGTGTAGTTCTCGGATATTTATAAAATTCCATAGCCGCCGGTAAGTACAGTTTAATTCCGACGTCAGCACTGATCCCCACCGGACAAAGCAGGGGGAACACAGCGATAAAAGGAGCAACAAAGTGGGAAGCTCTCTCTCTCTGAATGCCCCATTTTTCGCATTATTGGCACGCATCCTGTCGCCAATACGTCCCCTATAGTTTCTTTATTTCGCCCTATATCACTCCTCTTTTGTATTACATTAGCCTGTTGACTGCTGCTCTTTCCATCTGTCGCGCATGTTACCGTAAACAGAAACGTGGTCGCTGATAAGAAAAATATCAGGCGATCGCCATTAAAATAAAGGTTCGTAATGGAAAAGATATACATATTTCAGTTGTTTAATAGGCAAAGGCAAAAATTTAACAACGACCATACAACTCAATTATTTAGGATTAATGAACACCTAGAATTACAAATAATACACACACACACACCCACACACCAGTAGAATAATTGTCCTTCAACATGAAGTGTGAATCCCGCATTACACATGCCAGCCTTCACCAAGCAGATCCATTGAAGTATGCCGAAAAGGAAACAAATTATCAGTGAGCACAAGGCAGCAATCAACGGTCACACTTACTTATTATAATAATGATTTACTTTATTCTAAAAACAGTACTTGTGATACATATTGGAATTTTCAGCATTAATCACAATATTGCATCTAATTTCCTCAAATTATAAATAAAAATTAGTCAGACAGAAAATTTTTCCACATTTACAATAGGAGTAGTGTCAAAAACATGCAGCATATAAAATGGAAATAATAATAATAATAACAGCTAAGGTAATAATAATAATAATACAAGTGAAAATTTCCATGGGCTTGTTTCACACAGTATTGTTAATGCGGTATACAAATCCTTGCATGGTTAAAAATATTGAATATAATGTTCTCTTTACATGGTATGGTGAGGGAAAAAACAAAGATTACAAAAGTCATAAAGATAAGTTGGTGTCTGCAGTTATGAAAGTAAAAACAAAGAATCAATAGGAACATAAATATAATAGAAATAATAAAAGTGAAACTTGAAGGTATATAAAGATGGATGGAGATTTTTTATTTACTAGATGAAAAAAGGTTAGTCAATTCTTGCCTGACACTATTTTCATCACATAAAATACGTGCCAAGTATGGTATCATAGAATTTTTATACTTAGACGTGCGAGCATACAGTTTTCTGAAGTTACTTCTTGTTCTACCTGAGGAGATGCAAGGTGAGAGATGAGGGTGAAGTGGATGCTCTAAGTCAGACAAAATCCCTTTAGCAAACTTATTGCACGAAGCCAAATGCCTATCGACAACGACGTTAACTATGTGGTCCACTGTGACACCACTCATCCTACTGACAGTCTTCAGCATTCTACGAATTGTGACAAATTCCCTTTTAAGCAAACCAGGAAAGAATAAGGGTGAACAATAAAGAAGAATAGGTAGGATGCAAGAGTTTATGAACTGTAAGAGGAGGGGTGCCTTAACTTCTTAATGTAAAATGTCAGGCGGAATATTTTACTGGAGATCGCTGAGACATGGGAAGACCAGGAGATATCAGAGGAGAGAATAAGCCCAAGATGCTTAATTTCTGATTTAATTCCTATATCACTGTCGTCAAAATTACTACTGTTTCATATGATTATTTAAATGATCCGCAAACATTATTGGTCCCATATCTTTCAGTTGCCTCGTGAATTACGCATTACCATCCCCACGACGCAACCTGGATTACAGTTGTGGAATATACCTTTCTGCCAATGAAAAAGTAATAATAATATTAACTTATAATACTTCACGATTGCAATTTATTACATAACTGATCGTGCCTTTAAAAATAGCTTGCATTTCCTGTGAACACCCGTTTGTAAGAAAATATAAACTATCATTATTATTAGTCTACATTGAGTACAATTCACTTGTGATGTTACGATGATAATGCTGATAAAACTATGCAGGTGTATCACTTATTTTAAATTATTGCCAAATTTGGATATAAATCAAGATTAAAACTCGATGCCGTAGACACCAAAGTAATGTTGGGGAATGACTTCAATCTTTATTTTTTCCCAAGTATTTGTGATCCATCCAAAACATACTTCGTTTTTTTCTTAATGAGAAGACAATATTTCTTTATTTCTTGATGTGCTCCACTGAATGACTAGTTATCACATTTGTTCTCACAAATTAAAGACAAAAGCCACATCAACCATGTAATCTAACCATAAACCAAATTCATGCAATTTAAATAATACTTATCCATGTCTGTACAATTTGTGTGTCCTACACAGGTAGGAATGAATATGTAATTTATTAAATTATTATTATTAAATATGCTTACTAATCGTAAATGTAATTTGTCATGTTGATGATGCCTCTAAACTGGCGTCCCTCATGTACAAAAATGAGAATATATTATTATTATTATTATATTAATTTACACTCTGTGACTTGCTTCTCCATTTATGTCTGTCAAGCAGGAATATGGGCACCTGGTTAAGTGTGTTCAATATTTATTATCAATCATATCATATTCACATAAATTAAGCATTTACATGACTGAAATACCGTTTGTACAAGCACGATCATATTTGACAGGTGCAATTTTAGATTGGACATTTTTATGAAGTAAAAATGGAAAAAAATTCCAGAAACTACACGAGAAGTTTGTAATGTTAACTTTTAATGGAATAAGTTATAAGATGTTTGTTTAAGTCTGAAATTTAATCATTAATATACGTGTAGTCACTCAACTTCACGCGGGAATTATAAGGGATTGCGTTATTGTAGGGTAAGAGGAAAGATGATACACAGGTGCTAGAGTAAAACACAGAGGATACAGAACTTACAATCGTTATCATTTGATCAATTAATGAGGGTTTGAAAATTTATAAAACGGCAAGTACAGCATTATTTTGGTAAGTCAGTATTTTGTTAACACACTGGATACAACTATTTTTCTAATATATTCTAACTTCCATCCTTAAAATACTGTTTTTTAAATTCATTTCTGCCGCAAAAAACTACTAAACACGACGTAGGATAATCCAAACACAACAACACCTGATATCTGTAGAAAACAGTTGATTTACGCCTCTATCCTCTACTCTCCCGCTTACGTAATAATTCATAATTCCTGTGTGAAATTGACATGTATATTGTAGGTTGAAACGTAAATTTAACGCTACATCTTATAAATTATTCGGTCGAAAGCAGATTTCAAAAATTATTTATGTATTTATATGTACTTTTCCAATATTTGATATAAGAGTAAGACTTGTGCACTGTGGTGGAGTATAATTCCATTATGGGTAAAATTTATTTTGATAATGTCTCACAGTGTTATACAGTAATATTTACTGATGACGTTTCGAGCGCAATTTATATCATATCAAGGATATGATATGATTATGAGCAATAAATAATGGAATTTTTCCAATATTTCTCCAACGTAAAGCAGTGTTCAATCTATATTTATATTAACAAACCGTGTTATATATACTATCAGTTGTGATTGTTGTTGTTTTGTTTTTTTTCCTTCACGTTCCCCAGTGGAACATAGGGCCTCAAGCAAGTGGCTTGAAGTTTCTGTAGCAGTGTTTCATTTTTTTTTACAGGATGAAGTTGCTAGCCCCATGCCCAACCTTTCCTCTTTACCAACATTATTCCTGGTTTAGCGAAGTAAAGGAGTGCGTCGGCCTGGGTACATATGTTCATAACTGTAAAAATGACTTGTATCTGTTCAATAAACCAATTTTCATTGTTGTAACCTGTCGTTTGATTGATTTATTCGCCTTTCTGTCAGTCGAGAGTATCCCCGGTTCGCCACATGATACATTCCACCACGATTAAGAAGGTGACCGGTGAAGGTATGTAGGCTCTGTCTGACTTCTGTCTCCAATTCAACGGACTATATGAGTTAACAGAAGTCGACAGTTAAACGGATTTCATGATGGAGGTTGTTCCGTCGTTCATTATATGTGCTAACAATATTCTGAGTATATACCAAATGTAGGTTCTAGTGATTATAAAACTCTGTTCAAGTAATACAAACGTAGAAAGCAGCATTACTGTACGTTTGCAATGCTCAAGTGGAGTACCTTTGAAAAGAGAGGACAGAAGAAAACAGCAAGAGAAGTGTGGAGACAGGCAGCAAATACAATAATTTAAACAAAGGAGACCTCGCAAAACTCTACCAAACAACTAGGTTCAACACAAATTAAGCCAGTGAATGATGACAATGGAAAGTCAATCACCAAAGAGGGGGAGAAAAGGAAACACTGGGCTGAACACTTCAAAAGACTTCTAAATCGACCGCCACTAACAACGCGCCCAATAATACCAACAGCGGAAGCAGAACTACCAGTGGACATCAACCCTCCGACGAGAACAGAAATCCTGAAGGCAATCAAGATGCTAAAAACTGAAAAAGAAGCAGGACCAGACGGAATCCCAGCAGAAGCATTGAAAATGGACCCCGAGACATCAGTGGACTTGATGACACCACTACTGGAGAAGGTGTGGAAAGAGGGCAAGGTACCTGCGGATTGGAAGAAAGGCTACTTATTCAAACTGCCAAAGAATGGAGACTTAAGGCAATGCAAGAACTGTTGTGGCATTATGCTCCCGTCCATCCCAAGCAAAATACTAAGACGCGCCATCCTGTAGAGAACCAAACAAGCCCTGGATGCAAAGGGTTGGATTAAGGAGAAACAAGTCATGCATCGACCAAATCGTAACACTATGGATCATCATTGAACAGAGCTCGGAATGCCAGTCAGCTGTCTATCTCAACTTCATTGACTTTGAAAAAGCCTTCGACAGCGTCGATCGAGAGGTGATTTTGTGACTAATTCGCTACTACGGGGTGCCGCCAACAATTATACATCTCATCTAACAGCTGTACGACAATGTTGCATACCAGGTAATCCATAAAAGGAAACTCACGGAATCCTCCTAAGTGAAAACGGGAGTAAGACAAGGCTGCCTACTGTCACCAATGATCCTCGTGATTGCAGTAGACTGGATAGTGCGACAGACAGCGAGGAAACGGGCATAAAATGAACCTACACAAAAAACTTGGAGGATCTGGACTTCGCCGATGATATGTGTCTGATTTCCCACAAACACTGGAAGATATGCAAGTGAAAAGCAACAAGTTGGCAGAAGAAGCATCAAAGATAGGACTTCAGGTGAACATAGAGAAAACAGAGGCGATGAAGATTCCTGCTTAACAGCAACAGTGACAGCAAAAACAGACAACAGTTAGCATAAATGGGAAACAATCAACCTTCTTTACCTACCTACCTGGGAAGCATCGCTTTAACTACAGGCGGGTGGAACTGACGAGGATATCAAAGTGAGGATTGGGAAAGCAGGGCAAGCTTTCATTACTTTGAAGTCTATGTTGAGATCATCAGCACTCAGCATGAAAAACAAGATGCGGATTTTCAACTCCAATGTGAAGTCACTACTACTATACGAATCAGACTTAATAATAATATATATTTATTCCTGTTTATGCAGGAACATACCAATTGTACAGGCACGGATAAGTTATTATATAAATTACACATATTTCGATGTATGGTGAATTTACAGTTTGGTTGTTCTTTCTCACATTAGAGTCAGTCGGAACAGTCTGCAAAATAGTCTGTCTGTGTAACACATAAAGAGATATAGAAATATTGTCTTCGCATTAACAAAAAACCCAGACATCAGATGAATGTGATACAAATATCTGGGAAAAATAAAGCTTGAAGTCAAATCTCCTATATAACTTTGTTGTGAACAGCATCCGTGAGATAAAGTTTATTGATGTATTATTTTGATTCAATAATGTATTTATTCCATTTTTGTCAGCAGTCTTATCGTAGTTTTATAATAGGAAAGAAATTTGATCTTTGATACGAAAATTAGATAAGGTAATGTTAGATTGTTTTACTGCATCAAATGAGGTCGATTCCAGAACTATCCATTAGCGCCATTTGTGGCAGCATGACAGACTGTACATGTAAGTTGAGTAATACATTGATAACTGTTTGAAAATCAGTTGCTTCTTTATTTCAGATCAAGAATACTCCTTGTACAGAATGTTGGCCAGCGTTTTCAAATGGTAGCATCGGATCGTTCATGGAATTTAAGTTTGAATTTACTTAAATGGTCATTTCAGTTTAGATGTAGGGTTGTTCGATCTCGACCAGTAGCTATATGGAAGTGCAGGCTCATCAACAGAATCCCAGAAAGACAAAGTATGTGAACATGGAACTTGGCACAGTGTCACGAAATAAACTTCGAACTACAGACCTTCATCAACAGCTGTCTTCTCTCAGTACTACTCAAGATCAGATAGCCAGAAATGATCAGTAACAGTGATGGTTCTCCGAGATCAAACCAACCAGGAACCGATTGTGAAACAAATATGCAGGAAGAAATGGAGGTGGATTGGCCATACTCTGAGGAAACCATCAAGTGATATCACTAGACAAGGCCTCGAGTGGAACCCGAATGGGAAGCGGCGAGTTGGTCGTCCGAGGGTGACATGGAGGGGTCATATAAAGAGGAGATGAAAGCCTGTGGGTAGACGTGGGGCGAGGTGGAAACATTGGCAGAGAACTGAAGGCAGTGACCATGTGAGGCGGAAGCCCTCTGTTCCTCTAGGAACTAAAGGAAACAATAATAATAATGGCCGGCCAGCCTGCCGACGGGCTGTCCCTTCTGCCCTTGTGAACATTTGACATTCGGAGATCGTTCTCCTGATTTGCATTTGTGTGGCCTCCATTTAATAATATGTCTGTCATCTAGGGGTTAGATCGTTCAATTGTTGTATCTACTGTAAGGATATTGTCAATTCCCTGAAAAAAGAGGATCTCTTGTCCCATGTGATGATGTAAACACATAAGATACCACTGAGTTCGCTGTCACCACTTTCTCTGTCGTATTCGCAGAAGGAGACGTGTGAAATATGTGAATTGGAAGGGTATAAAGTGATTGAGGAAATGAATTATCTGTTATTTAAATGTATTAGACCCCTTGAAACTGATATTCATTTGGACACGACAGAAGATGAATAGTGCGGTCAAAAATATGGCAACGAGGATAATTGTTCGCTGGAAGAGTTGTCGGAGGTGGAAAGTATTCTAGGGAAGCGAGGTTTGGATTTTCCGCCTACTCACCATGCCACCAGCCCGTCGCTGTAGTTTGCATCTGAGGCAATCAACTTGTGATCCTGGTTTGACTCATGTTGATAAACAGCTAGAATGGTCTTCTTTCTTGCTGACAGTGGATGGATGTAAATATTATTCGTTAGCGCTTCGGTTCAACATGACAAGTTAATAGACAGCTCAGCTTCAGCAGGTAACAAAGTGATACCCATTAGACAAGATGTGGCACATGTGACCCAGTGTAGCTTAGAGGAGAAGACTTTAACGTCTGATGGGATTGGGGTGAGGGGTTCAGTTCCCACTGAGAATGCATGTACATCCCAAATAAAACAGAAAGAGAATAGTGGATTCCTCCAACGGCCACCAGGTAGACGACCGACAAATACTCCGTCCCGTTATCGTAGTGAAACAAGAGTTATTTCACCCCTCTGACCCTATAAACATATCCATTCAACTTACACATCCACAACGACTGACTACTTAGATTAATATAAACGGTCGCACGAACTTGCTGTTACGGCGATAACCGCGTATCCCAGAGTCCGCTGATGATGGTAGCCAGTCACTACCAACCAAATAAACTTGATTTTAATCCACTATTTCATATCTCTGAACATGAAAAAAATTCACCACATAGGTCTGAGATCTCCATGCTTAATAATTTCAATATGTAAATGTATAGTTTGTTGAGAAGCTATGCGTATGCATGCGTGCATCTATTCATACACTAATTTGACCACATTGTGTATTCTTATGCACACATATACAGTCAGTTAAAGGAATGAATTAACACCTAAAGTCGATATTAAGTGAACAACAACCACTAACTGCTTTCAAGTTAGATCACACATAGGAAAACGTTTTTCAGAGGAATCCTGTGAAGTCCAGCTACTACTTTACGAAAAGCAATAGTATGTGGCGGCTATAATCATGGAAATCAGAACAAGCATTTCATGGAAGACTCTCTTTTTCATCGAATTCATTCACTTAGCCGTACAATGGCAACCATAATTAATTATTCCTGTCCACGTATGTAAATAAATAGCACAAGAATAAAATATTACTTTGAAGTATTGATTACGTCATCACCAGAATACTTCACAACAGTGTTGAATAACCAAATTGATGATAGGAGAGGGGGATGAAGACTTTATTATTGTTCCCTTGGGTTTCTAGTGGAACATAGCGCTTCAATTGCACGTCTCCACTTGCTTCTGTCTTCTGCTGTACATTTCACCTGCATCGATGTTAGTCCATACTGCTCCAAATCCTCTTCACACGATCTCCTCCATGTCACCCTTGGACGTCCCACTCGCCGCTCCTCTTTCGGGTTCCACTCAAAGGCCTGACGCGCGATGTCACCCAGTGGCCTCCCCAGCGAGTGTCCAGTCCATCTCCACTTTCTCCTGCATAATTGTTGGTTGGCGATTGGTTCTTGTTTTTTTGTTCCCATAGTCTCTTGTTTGTGATTCTTTCCGGCGGCCATCTGATCGTCAGTATCGAGCGAAGACAGCAGTTGATAAAGGTCTGCAATCTGTTGGAAATATTCTTTGTGACCCGCCAAGTTTCTAAACCGTATAGAAGAACTAAGTTGACGTTTGTATTGAAAATCCAAATTTGTTGTTGATGCTGAGTGACGAAGATTTCCAGATTGGTTTCAGGTTGATGAATGTGTTTCTCATCTTCCCAGTTCTCGATTTGACATCCTCATCCGTCCGTTCCTCCTGTAGTTGAGATAGACAATGCTCCCTAGATAAGTGAATGAAGTAACCTCTTTCAAATCCCTCCCGTTGATGGTGATTGGCGCTGGATGTTGCTGTTGTTGTTGTTGTTGGTTATTTTCATAACCTCCGTCTTGTCTATGTTCACCTGGAGTCCTGTCTTTGCCGCTTCTTCGACCAGTTTGTTGGTTTTTGTGTGTAAGTCTTCGATTTTGTGTGACCTCTAACATAAATCATCCGCGAAATCCAGGTCTTCTAGGTTCTTCATGTCGGTCCAGGATATCCCTGTCTTCTCGTTTCCCACTGTCTGACGCATAATCCAGTCCACCACAATTAGGAATATCATTGGTGATAATAAGCACCCTTGTCTGACTCCTGTGTTTACTTTAAACGCCTCGCTGAATTTTCCGTTGTGGATCACTTGACATGTGCCGTTGTCGTACAGCTGTTGAATAAGGTTGATGAATACTTGTGGTACGCCGTAGTACATGAGCAGTTTCCGAATTACTTCTCTTGTCCATCTTTGCATTGAATCATTTTCTCTTTCACCTTCCTCCTCTCCTCTATTAGCTTCCAAGTGTCCATTAAGAAACATTCCTTGTCTTGTCTCTTCTTTCTTCCTAAAACCGTTGAACACGTTTCGTTAAAAAAACCTTCAGAGTGTTCCAATGGTTTTCCATGCATGATTCTTCCGTGATGTCACGTAGTGTTTCCTGCTTTGCTGTGACAGTTGCAGTGAAAGTTTCATTTGTGTTTGTGTCCTCCAGTTTTTAAGTGTTGAACTTGCATTGTGGCCTATCCCCAGGTATCCTCGAGGCTTTCAGCTTCACCTTGAAAGTCCCTTGTACTAGATAGTGGTCTGAACCCACATCTGCTCCTCTCCTCGATCTTGTGTCCAATAGGCTCCGTCTCCACTTCCTTGAGATTGAAATGAAGTCTATCTGGTTTTTGGTGTGTCCATCTGGTGAAATCCATGTCACCTTGTGTATATTTTTGTGTTTGAACACACTGCCACCAATCACCAAATCATTGAAGGCGCAGAAGTCTGAGAAAAGTTCACCATTGTCATTCATTTCACCGAGGGCCTCACGACCCATGGTGAGTTCTCTTCCTGTATTGTCTCCTCCCAGCTTCGCATTCATATCACCCATCAGGATTTTGATATCGCAATTTGGGATGTTGTCCATTACTGCTTGTAGTTGTTTGTAGAAGGCCTCCTTCTCCTCTTGTTCTGAGACGTTTGTAGGCGCATAGCATTGAATGATTGTAACCTTCCTTCCTTTTGAGTTGAACCTGGCTGTCATTATCCTGGAGGAGATTGGTTCCCACTGCGTGAGAGCTTTAGCCGCTGTTGGTGACATCATGATGGCTACTCCCTCGGTGTGCTCATGATTGTCCTCTGGGTGACCGGAGTAGATTATTGTCTCTCCAGTTGGTAGTTGGTTCCTTCCACATCCGTTCCATCTGCTCTCGCAGATTTCCAACACTTCTACTTTATATCTCCTCATTTCTGCGGCTACCTGGGCAGCCTTCCCAGTTTCGTACATTGTACGAATATTCCACCTCCCTATCCTTATTTTTGCTTTCATCGGAAGGAGGTACATCGACTGACTGGCTTCCCGAAGGCTTTCACCAGTCTGCGTCATTTCACTTCCCCGATTCCAGCGAAAAATAAGGTTATTGTTTATACTTTTAGAATTTTTAATATATTTGTGCGTTGAAGTTTTTGTAGCAGTTTGGTTAAGTTTTTGGGGTGGAGTTGCTAGCACCACGCCCCAACCCCCTTCTTTATCCGGGCTTGAGACCGGCTAGAAAACTAGTGAGCTAGTAGTCTAGGCGAGGTTAGGGATGAAGACTAGTGCATCCTAATACCTACTTCATTTAGAAGGCTGGACCTGGTAAAACATGGCACCAAGAATATTCACCACACAACAACAAAAGAACAACATATGGGGTAATAGCTTAGGAATTGAATACAGGACTTCATCGGGGAAGAAATCTGCATCCAACGAATTATTGTCAGAAAGCGAAGAGAGAAGGAAATCGCAACTCGTTCCATTTGATGGCTATTCTCGACCATATCGGATAATGTGTTCTAGCCACCGATTAGAGCTATCTCTCTGACGCCGACTAGGGAGTCACGATGCACCAATCCATGCGCTAAGATACCACAAATATCCTTCATCCCATGACGTCACATCATGGGCCGACCATCTCTCCGCTTTATCCATCTCGTCCTAGGACCGACTATTTAACAGAGTCCAGCACGGAAGCCTCTGGGATTACACATGTAACACATATATATATTTATTCCTGTTTATGCAGGAACATACCAATTGTACAGGCATGGATAAGTTATTATACAAATTACAGTTTGTTTGTTCAATCTAACATTAGAGTCAGTCAGAACAGTCTGCAAAATAGTCTGTCTGTGTAACACATAAAGAGATATAGAAATATTGTCTTCGCATTAACAAAAAACCCAGACATCAGATGAATGTGATACAAATATCTGGGAAAAATAAAGCTTGAAGTCAAATCTCCTATATAACTTTGTTGTGAACAGCATCCGTGAGATAAAGTTTATTGATGTATTATTTTGATTCAATAATGTATTTATTCCATTTTTGTCAGCAGTCTTATCGTAGTTTTATAATAGGAAAGAAATTTGATCTTTGATACGAAAATTAGGTAAGGTAATGTTAGATTGTTTTACTGCATCAAATGAGGTCAATTCTAGAACTATCCATTTGCACCATTTGCGTCAGCATGGCAGACTGTACATGTAAGTTGAGTAATACATTGATAACTGTTTGAAAACCAGTTGCTTCTTTATTTCAGATCAAGAATACCCCTTGTACAGAATGTTAGCCAGCGTTTTCAAGTGGTTGCATCGGATCGTTGATGGAATTTGAGTTTGAATTTACTTAAATGGTCATTTCAGTTTGGATGTTGGGTTGTTCGACCTCAACCAGTAGGTATATAGAAGATTAAGCTCAGCAGGGAGATAAAGTATGTAAAAATGAAGAAAACATTAATATTTTATGTATATATAAATGTATATTATTGTATAGTAAACACTACCCATAATCTAGTTGTTTTTCATGTAATTTTGCGAAGTCTTACAGTTAATTTAGTGTCGTAATATTTAGTAATGAGTCTAGGCGTTATAGTGTTCTAATAGCTCATGCGTTTTGGAAATAAGTGGTGCGGTGTGATTGGCATAGTCATTGGGATGAAGCAGTTTATATAGCAAGCGTTTGAAGGTTATGATAGAGTGACAGGTCCTTATTTCTAGGGGTAAACTGTTCCAGATCTTAGAGTACATGACTATGAAGAAGTTTGCACGGAGTGCTGTTTTACAGTTTTTCCTAGATACTGTGCACGTTTGGTTACGAAGGTTGTAAGAGCTTTCCGGTGAGAACTGTATCTCCTTGCTGTCTGAGAATGATATTTTATGCAAGACTTTGAAGAAGAATGTTAGGTTAATGCTCAGTCGTCTCATCCAGAGTGGGTCGATACCTAGAGTTGTACACCTTGATGTGTAGTCCTTTTCGCAGTCAAATCCTAGTAGTTTAGACGTGAAGTATCGTTGGACACTTTCTATTTTAATTTTGTCACTTACGCGAGTGCTGCTGAGAATAAATGGACAATATTCAAGTAGTGGTCTGACACAAGTTTTATATAATAATAGCTTCGCCTCGTAGTAGTGGAAATTCCTGAGTATGCATCCTAGGAGCATCCTCGATTTACGCGTCTGTGTCGCCACTTGCTCAGAAAATGTCAAGTCACTAGAGTACCTGAGTCCTAGGTCAACAACACTTTGGAGTTTAGGCAAGTC